>JAWCTZ010000376.1:0-44506 GCA_036850595.1 Rhyacichthys aspro | reverse complement strand
CATTTCCAGTCCTAAAAATAATATATGAAAAATTTTCAAATTAAAATTTTTTTTTAATCTAAATCCCAGTTTAGTCCAGGTTTTACCTGTATATTAGCACTGGTAAGAACACAGGTGGAATGGAGGAAATTTTTTCTGTTATTTTATCTGCTGCTGTCTCTTTACACTACACTGAAAATTAGGGATAGGCTTTTAGTGTATTTTTACAGCTGTATTTTGCTCCAGATGGGTGTTCTGTCAATTATTAGACTTGACTAAAATCTTGCTGTTTGTGTGTGTTGTACCCTGATATACATTAGTATAGAGGAAAAAGACTGACTGCTGTCTCTGGTGCACAACTGCTTCATGGAAGACGCTGGGCCGGAGGCGGAGCCAATCCAGAGAGACTTTGATGGCTGGGAGAGGACACTCTCCCATCACCTCCTCCTCGCCTCGAGACTGGTTCAGAAGAGCTCTGCTGCACATCGCACCCAGGAACGACACTGGAGACCACATCACAGAGAGGTGAGACAGGTGAAACAAAAACAGTGAGAACATTCCTTAAGGTCCTGTGTCAAGATGAGTCAAGATAAGATAGAGCGAGTCAAATCAGCGGTGTGGAGATTTACTTTTATTATAAACTACTCAGCTCTTATTGAGAACAACATGTAGCATGTTGTGCAGCCGCCGTCTCTGTGACGCTCAGAGAGAGCAACAGCACAGGGAGCGCACTCTAACTCAAAGATACGGAGCTGCGCGCTCACGAGCAGAATCTGAATCAGGGAGAGGGAAACATAAGAGTGAAATATACAGTGCCATAAAGAACAGTTGCCCCTTTCCTGATTTCTTAGTTTTTTGCACATTTGTCACAACTGTTTCAGATCATGAAACAAATTTAGACAAATATTAGACAAAGACAACTCAAGTAAACACAAAATGCAGTTTTTAGGTGATTATTTTATTTATTAAGGGAAAAAAGCTAGACAAACCCATCTAGACCTATGTGAGAAAGTAGTTGCCCCCCTTGTTAAATGAGAAATTAACAGATGAGAAACAAAGTAATTGACAAATATCAGTCTGGAAATGGTTACAGAGCCATTATTAAAACATTGGGATGCCAGTGAACCAGAGTGCGAGCCATTATCCACAAATAGAGAAAATGCTTTGATGCTTCAGGAACTGGACGACTTGCTGTGATTGATGGAATCATGAATTCTGCTCACTACCAAAAAATCCTGAGGGAGAATGTCTGTCCATCAGTTTGTAACCTCAAGCTGAAGAGCACCTGAGTTCTGCAGCAGGACACTAATCCAAAACACACCAGCAAATCCAGCTCTGATTGGCTTAAAATAAACAAAATGAATGTTTTGGAGTGGCCTAGTCACAGTCAGGACTTGAATCTGATTGAGATGCTGGGCCTGACCTTCTGCAAAGAAGAGTGGGCCAAATTCCTCCACAGCGATGTAAAAGACTCATTGCCTGTTTTCTCAAACATTTGATTACAGTTATTGCTGCATAGAGTTGTACACCCAGTTATCAGGGGGGTATCAAGGGAAACTAATTTTTCACATAGGGCTAGGTAGGTTTGTATAGCAGTTTTCCATTAATAAATAAAATCATCACTTAAAACTGTATTTTGTGTTTACTTGGGTTATCTTTATTTGATTATCTGAAACATGTAAGTGCGACAAATGTGCAAAAACTAAGAAATCAGGAAGGGGGCAACTACTTTTTCATGGGACTGTTTATACACCCATTTTGTTCACAGTTGTTATTAACTGTTGTTCACACTGCAGTTTCTTGTTAGCATCAAGCTAAAGGAAAGGTAACTGTTTATAGCTTACACTTTATCAGAGTTTCCTACCTCTGAGTGTTACCACAGAGCCCCACGGAAAAAAAAACTGTTGTCTTTAACCACTAATATGATTTACATTACTGAAGTCTGCCAAAAAGCTGCTGTTGTGAAACACATTTTAGTCATTTTTTTTGTAAAAACAGTGAAGCTACAGTCCCTAAAAATTAATCAGCTGGTTTATTTATTTGTCTTCCACCTCTGGATTATAGCCTACCACAATAATCAGGAATAAAATAGATCATAAATAAAATGAATTACTCTTTCCTAAGTTGATATTGTATGTCTATACAATGGTAAAAGAGCTGGTCTTAACTTTCTTTTTATTGACGAATCTACTCATTACTATAAATGTAATGATAACCCCCATCTCCATAATGGAGACATGTCAAGTGACAAATACAAATGTCTTTATTTATATGAGCTATATTAAAATACCAGTTGGATCAGACCGGTATTTGATACCTGCAGATACTCAAAGCCCCTGGACCGGTATCTGGATCTGGACTGAAATTGATCGCTGGATCGGTGCATCCCTGGTCTTAACTGTAACTTCCTTTGTCAATTTCAATAGTTGTACATGTTTTATTTTTGTCAATGTACAGCACTTTGGACACCTTGCTGTTTTTAGTGGCTCTATAAATAAACTGTGTTGGATTGAATTTGGCGGTATCAAGTGGCAACAATGCAGACAGCAATAAACCAATTCCATGTTTTAAGACTTAGTCAGAAAGCAAAAAGAAGGGTGAATGTGCTCCTCATCCAATAATGCTCACCTAAATAGAATAGTAATAGAATGGGATCTTAATGTCTAGCTTTTTCAGGCTTGTGGGAAAAATCTTTAATCATAAAATCTAAAGGCTTTAGGATGTATGACCACATTTTGCAACTGAATTATGGGGAGTTTACTTACTGAAAAGGCCAAGCAGCTGGGACCAGCTGGTCTGCTTGTAGCTGTGCTCAGAGTCGCTCAGGTCTTGAAGGTGGTGCAGTTCAAACAGGTTTATCACTGTGATGTGGACAAGCTGCTGGGAGCTAAAAGCTTTCTGCACCATCAGCCTCTGAGAACACAACACAAAACACTGCTTACTCAACTAAAGAGTAAAAACACAAAGTACAATGGTCAATTATGGAGTAACAATGCCTTACTGATCTAGCTCCAATCTAACTCAGCCCAGAGACAAAAGTGAGTTGGGTCAATGGGCCATGCCATTAAATTACTGCCATATCCAATGTTCAGATTGACAAATCCACAGATTCTCCACAGTGCAACAAATTCACTCACACGTGACTAAACAGCAATGAAATACTCATAGCATTTAGCCTTACTAAACACACTGACCAAAAAAAAACACTGCCCACAAGTTGATGACATTCTCCTGTAACCAACGACAGTGCTCCATGTAAATAAACTAAACCTAAGTGGAGCCCTGACTTTTTTTTAGTCTGAATTAACCAAACTAAGGGTGAGCAAACCCTGAACTCAGGAGTTAGTGTCAGCAATTACTTGTGCACCTAAAACTTAAGAAATGGGATCAAACTGTACTTATAGATGTGCTTTGACACATTCTTACTTTTTCCAACTGTGGCTTTATTGGAGCCTAAGGCAGCAATTGATTTTGAGACTAAAGCCAAGCATGTGTCAAAAAAGCTCACCTGAAAGTGCTCCTCAAGCCTGTCTCTCAGAGGGTCCAGTTTGTCAACACTTTTACTCAAAAACACGTGGCCGTGGAACTTAATGAAGGCTTTAATGAAATCTGAAACGCTCCACTTGGTTTTCATCTCCTCTCGGCTGCTGAAATACAAAAAAAACAAAACAGCAGAGACAAGAACAGATTTTCAGACATCTCAACAAGGGTTGTGCAATACAGAAGGCAATTTAAATGTAGTTTTATTCAAAATTTCCTTTCTTACGCTTAATGCCAACACAAAATAATTGCAAAGCAGCAGCAGCAGTGTGCATTACCCTCAGAGTAAAAATAAAGCAGTTTACGTTGGATTCCTTTTAATTTGAGCCCTCTGTCTCCATAAACCAGCTCTAGTATCAATTACACACTGCAAATGAGCCCTTTCTTGCTGTTCACAGTGGACAGCAGCAGCTTGAGAAAACGGTTTCCATTAAATTCGATTTTCGTATCATAGCTACTTTTTCAAAACTCCAATTAACTTCAGGCTGAGGGATATGGACTAAAATGATATCTCAATATAGTGAGTTCATATCTACATACACAATTTATATCAATGTATTTTTCTGAGACAATAAACACGGCGATACATAACAGACTTTAAGTGTGCCACAGAAACAACAAGTGAAAGAAGGAGTTCAAGTCTGTTACATTTAAAGGTGGACTTATATAAAGCTCAAGTTGAGATCCTTTTCCTTATGGAACCTGTGCCAGACCAACTCCAGTTTTTACGATGACGAGGGAGACTGATGTCTCTTGTTTTGATAGGTGTGCATTAAAACTAAAAGACTAAAAACTATATTTTGCGACTGAAACCTTTTTCCATGTCAAATAGCTGTATTTGGGCTTGATATTTAGCATTTTTAAGCACTTGCCCGGTGGACAAATGGCATACATGTTCACGTCCAGATAAGATCTACTTGTCTGGCAGTCCAACAGTCCTCTCCATAATCTGGTTTTCGTTGCTGTTACGGCTGAAAAACCTGCTTAACTGCAAAGAGATTACTGTAGAAATAGTAGACATCCACTCATAAATGAGGCTGGTCTCATTAAACTCATTAAACTGCTGAGAAGAAAGTAACTTAAGCCTACAGCAGCTCTCACTCAGCAGCAGCTGCTTTGGAGTCTGCTCACTAAACTATTCAGATAACAGTTGAAAAACTCATGTAACAGACACAGGCCTAGGTCAGTGCAGCAGGCTTTAAAATATAATACTCAATATATAATTTACCATTGTGAAATCCAATGTCATTATCTATTTGTGGCTCACATGGAGTTTATGGCAAGGCCAGTAAGTTTAAGGCTGTTCACCTCTTTGGCACATTAAAACAATGGGGCTTAAACTGTATTGTTAGGGAGACACTTTTATTAGATTTAAGATCTAACTCATGCGTTCTGGTACGTCACCTCTCAAGGGCTTTGGACAGCGCTTTCTGCAGGTTTGTGGAGGCAGCAGGAAATGGGAACTTGACTGCAATGCTGCGACAATAGTAGAAAATGGTGGTGAGGTGGTCTCCTTTGGATGAAGCCAGGATAGCCAGCTGGTTGTAGGGCTGACCTGATACAACACAAAAGCATGAAAATGATTACGAGATTCTCTATTAGTCACCAATGTAAGCTGCAGGGTTGATGTAAAAGTTGTCTAGTATAGTAGATACTGTTTACTACAGGGCTGCATAATATATCGAAAATGTATTGTTATTGCAATACAGGCATGTGTATCATATGCATATCCTAGAGGCATGATATAAAATTAATTTATTCCATGTGCCATACATGTGTTACTTGGCCTAGGTTGTGCATTTGCCCAGCCAGATAAAGCCTTAATAACTTTAATGTGTTTATGTGAAACCCGAACTCTACTCTACCGGATGAACACCTCAGTTCTTGCTGGAAAGGAAGAGGACAGTGATTTAAGTCCATAAAGTTGAAAATACACGTGACAGCTGCAACCCAAGAACTCCTGGACATGACCGGCTTCATGGACCCCAGATTCAAGGCTGGCTACATCAGCAGTGAAAAGGTGTTTTATTTTTCTGTACTCTAGGAACAAAGTTTAAACAACCAAAATCACCAGGGCATGGATGCATCTGATGCCACACTAGAGAAGGCCAAAAAGTCACTTGGCAGTGGAAGCTGAACTGAACAGTTACTTGGCGTCTCCCACCATACACAGTGAGATGGACCCTCTGACTTTGTGTTAACTCCATCAGGCCAACTTCCCACACCTAAGTAAATGAGCCAGGAAGTATATCTGCAAAGCTACAGGTAGTTCACCTTCAATAAGAGTTTTTAGTACACCAGGACATGTTTTGGCATGCCAACGCACATGTTTAAAACCTATTAAAGTAAACATGCTTGTTGTCCTGGCAAAGAACCTTGAATAAGAAGTTAAATTTTTTGATGTAGCATTTCTACTACACACAAATTTATTTAAGGCCTGTGGACTTTAAGTTTACTAGATTTCAACATTTTATTTAACAAACCAGGCCAGGCATGGGAATATTTCATTTTAAACTGTTGCATTTTTTGTGACATATTTCCACGACCACAAATTTATTTAAGGCCTGTACACTTTTAGGTTTAAAAGACACTGATTGGTCTAGACTTCATTCAGAGGACGTAGAAGAAGAAGAGAGGGTTGCGTCCAACTTTGCCAAATCTTCTCTGCAGCTTATTCTGCCAGTGACTCTTGCTTGGTGTTTGGTGGATTGGATGATTGAAGTTTGAAGAAACAAGACCTATTGGCAATTTAATTTAACAATTTATACATTTAACAAACAGTAGCGTGTGGAAGAACCATACACAGCCACAACAGCCTGGCACCTCCTCCTCATGCTGATCACCAGCCTGGTCACACACTGCTACCAGCATTTGTCAGTTTGTCAAGTCAGCCAACGTGGTTGTGTTGGTCACTCTGGCACAAACGGCATGCCCAAGCTGATCCCACAAGTGTTCAATGGGTTTGAGGTCAGGACTGCTGGCAGGCCATTCCATCCTCCCCACCCCACTCTGTAGGGGCAAGCGTAGTCATCTTGGAGGATAAAGTTCAGTCCCAGATTTTGTAATATGGGATTGGCCCTAGTTGCAGAATCTCATCTCGATATCTCTGCAATGATGTCAAGCCTCGTTTTCCCAACAGAGAGATGCCGCCCACACCATCACACTGGCTCCACCAAAAGATGTTACTATCAGTGCTGCAATCAGCATAGCATTCTCCGCGTCTTCTCCACACTTTGACCCTACGATCCAACTGCCGTAGGAAGAATATGGACTCATTGCTGAACATAACATTCCTGCACATGTTCAGGTTCCAGTGCACGTGTTACCGACATGAGTGCAAACGGGCCTAACGGTAAAGGCATGGCAGGCTTCCTGGCAGCCCTATGACACCGGAGATTGGTTCGGGAGTGTCTGTGCAGGGAGCTTTCAGCCATATCGTCCTGCTAACCTTGATTGCAAATCTGTAGAGGACAGCCTACAGTACCTAAGCGCTGACAGGGTAAGGAAAGAGTCTTCTTGGGGAGTCGTCTTCTTGGGACGCACCTGATTGGAAGCACCTGGGGGTACCAGAAACTCAAAACAAAAGCCAATGGCAAGAGCAAAATAAGCTGTTTGACACTGGCAGAGCAGATTTGACAAAGTTTTCATGGGCGCAACCCACATACTCAGTTCTGCAGCTCATCCCACAAATGCATGTTCCTTACAAATGTGACACCATTTAAAAAGGGAAATAAATGGGCTTTCCAAAGGTATAAGATTTATGGTCAAGAAGTATTGTTACAACAAAGAAATAATCTACCAAACACAAATTTCTTACTTTTTGTGTTTAGTTTATATGCCACATCTGATTTCCAACCTATCACATCACATCTGATTTCCAACCTACTTTCATCAATATGTGGCATGATTCCTTGTGGTGATACAGAGTGCAACGATGACGGGGCAGGTCGGGCTTGTGTGGTTTGTTTGTTTTGATTTGTTTCTGTGAATGTACTTTCTTTTCTTTGTATAAAAAAGAAAAAAAAAACAATAAAAAACATCCTGATAAAAAATTTGAAAAATGTAAAATACAGAAAAGTTACTATCTGGCTTTGTACGCTTGTTCCCAGTGTTACGCAGGGTGGAGCAGGAAAGGGATTACGCAGCGGCTAAGATGAGCCATGCCATTTGACAATGCTTCATGAAACCCACGTAGACCTTTCTTACAAATTTTTTGAAGGAAGATTTATGAAGCTTCGTACAAAAAGATTGTTCATGCCCATTGTTCATGCTATTTTTAGTTCTTAGCAGTTCACAGACATATATTAAAATCTATGTAATAAACATTTTTTACTCACCATTGGATGGCACTAGTTGAGCAGCATGTCTGTAGTATGACTCTGCCTGGCTCGTCTGGTTCCGGTAACGAGCTGAAAACAGGGCACAGTACAAAAGTTGAAACAGACCACCACACTTGTACAGCCTTTTGGTGCCCCTATCTCAACCTTTTGGAGATGCAATGCTGGCGTCTAATTTGAAAATAGCTTTATTTATAATTTTTCCTGAAATTGTAAAATATATCAGTTTCAATACTTATGTTCTATTTTGAATAAAATATGTTTTTATGAGGTTTGAAAATCAGTGTATTCCTGTTTTTTTTACATTTTACACATTTTTTTACAATAAAATATTGATACCTCAACCCCAAGCACCGATAATGTGACGAGGTAAGGATAGCAGCATTAAGAGACACAGTTCAATATATTTCTCTGTTAATTGTTTACCATAGTGGGGTCAAGCCATTTCTAAAACTTAAATATCTGAAACATTTAAGTGTGATAAATATGCAAAAAATAAGAAATCAGGAAGGGGGCAAATACTTAAACAGTCCACTGTACATATATATACTATACAATATATGATGATATTACAGTCATGTATTACTGAATGCATAATGGGATACTGAATATACTGTCTGGATATACTGTAGTTGTCTGAAGAGTGAGCAGGCAAAAAGCTACAGCTAAAGCATGTGTTTTGTTAGTACCAATGTCTCCCAGGTGAACAAGGCAGTGCTGGCAGATGTAGGAGCAGGAACTGGGCTGAGGTGTCACAATGGCACTGCTGCTCTGTTTGCTGCTGATGATGCCGAGCTGACAAGATTTAACGCGACAAGGCAGATCCACGTTGAAAACAGTGCACAACTCCTGCAACAACTGTCCAAAACATAATCAATGCAACAACTGTTAAACATATATTCTCGTTTCTGGATTTATCTTTAAGAAATCATGTATAGTTGTAAGTAACTTCAGTTAACTCCAATACCTATTTTGCAGTTTGCTCTACTTTCATCATCTTCATTTGTCATCAAATCATCACCTCACTTTCCACTACACTCTAAACTAGTGACAGTGTATACACAAAAAACATCTGAATTCATTAAATTTTCTTGTGCCTCTTCTACTCAGTGAAAATAGTGAAAATATTAAAAAAATGCATTCAACGAGGGGCGCCCCTGGCAGCTCAGGCTCAGTGCATATGCCTAGCACGTGGGAAACCCAGTATATTGGAGTTGCAGAAAAACTGGATATCGCCCAACCTTAATGGCTTCTTTCAAACACTTGGATTTACTAGAAACTAAACCAAAAAAGGCTTGTTTAACAGAGATAATATCCATCCAATGTCAAGTTTTTAGCTGTCAAATTACAGCTAAATTATTCCCTCTCATTAATGTGAACACGTTGAGAAGGGTCACCACTGAGTGGACGTTAGATTAACCACCATTAACAATCTCAAAGATGAAACAACAGGCTACTTCAGTGATTATTATTTACTTTTATTACCCTTTAATTTGTTAGTTTGAAGTAGTGATGAACGCTTTTAGCCTTATTTTTAGCCTTATTACGAGACCTCATTTGGCAACAGTAAGCTAACATAAATACACAACATTAGCCAGTTTGTAAAAGCAGGAAGCTGTACGTGTGAGTGCTTACTCGCGCAAAATTAAATTGGTCAAACAAGTGGGTCCAAGTGGTAAACAGAGCTGTTTTGGGGGTCTGCCTTTCACGTACTGCTGTAGTGAAATGACTCCTGGGCTCCTGTCTGCTCTGTTCCAATGTTTGGACACTCTTCTTCATTTGACTGACTGTTCTCATAGCAGCCTCTAAAGCAAGGGTGCCCAAACTTTTTCCCTCAAAGGGCCAAAACAAAAATGTATTAGTGTTCAATGGGCCAAATGCAAAAATTGTTTGCATTTTATGAAAAGAAATTCTCTTCCTCCCAAATTTGATTAAAATGTCTTGCCACTGTCTACGCCACTCCATTTTGTTCTAACAAGGTAGCGCCTAATTGGAAGTACACGAACTTAAGCTGTTTGACCTGAGCCTTCCCCCACTATCCAAGCCGGCAAGTCTGAATGTCAAAAAACATGTCCAGGGCTTGACATTAAGCATTTTAAGCATTTGCCCACCAAGCAGACAAGATCTACATTTCCAAAAAATGTTTATTTTAATTCGCTTTAGTTAGCATTTTTTGTCAATTAATAGGATATTAATTTGAAAGTCTTTTTTAAAATCTAAAACTAATGCAAAATCATCCTGTTAAACTTTAGGTAATTCCTAAAGAAAGAAATGTATCAATAGCCAATTGACATACTAGTGTATCTACCTGTTTCTTTCAAGAAAAATTTTATTCAATTTCTCTCAACTGTCACATCAGTTCTTCCTGCATTAATGCTTAATGATTTTTTTAATTCTGATTCTTTTATCATGTTATATTATTTAGTGTATTGGCCTATTTCTGCTCTCTCTATCTGATAATCATAAAGAGCGTATCACTCACATAATGTCTGTGCGTACCGGCAACCAGAATTATATATAATTAATATTGATGGTTTCAATCCAGCTGAGGGTACTGTGTCAGGGACATGATTTTACCAATCTCATGTCTGAAAACCATTATTTGATTATGACTATATATATTTTAGGGCTAAAAGTTACGCAGTGCTACTGGCTAAAAGTCATGCAGGGTGGCTTAAAGACAGAGTGGTAAATATACAGTGTTATATGTAGTGTAGCTATAGAGGACTGAGATCCACCTGAGTGTAGAATCCACTGGCAGCCTCCAGAAACAGTGAGAGGTTGGCCTGGACCTCGCTGCGGTTGGGATTGGCTCGGTTCTTGGCCTGGCTCTGTAATGTGGTGATCTGGTTCTTGAACGCATGGTTCCACCTCAAATGACACAACACAAGCTGTTAGTCACTGTTTTTGTTGTCAAAAGTGAGCAGAGTTTGCATGCACTTGATGTCAGGTCATATGAGCCAGCATAAACATTTTAATTAAATTAAAAATTATGAACTTTCTTTATTTCTATCATAGCGTTTGTGCATTTTTTCATGGGACTGTCTCTTGCACTATTATTTACGATGTTATGTGCCTTACTGTATGTTTTACCTTTAACCTAACTTTAGAGTTAGAAAAAATTAGAAACACTGCTTTTGTTGTTTTTTTTATATACAATATACATGTATCGTGTAGTCTTTTTAATTGCAATGTATGTGACAGTCACTCACAGGTCCTGCTCCACTTTTTTATCCAGGGCATATTCAAGGTTTGTGACCAGCATTTTTTGATACACATCCTGTAGGGCCTGACGCGACGTCCACACTTCAGCTGCCCCCAGCTTTGAATCTGCACATCAAGTAATCAATAAGTGCGTTGACTTCTTAACAAATAAACCTGTGTTTAGTCACGTGACCTATGACACTGCAGAGTGGAGTGTAACTCACCTGTCATGTCAGCTTTCAGGGCCTCAGCCTGTCTGCTCCATATAAACAGAGAGATGGGAATTAGATTGGTCACACAGCTTGGATTTATATACGTTATAGACAGACTTAGACATTTTTAACTAAATGTAGATAATTATACAACGTTATCTGACCATTCCGTGACAATCATGTGATTGTACATAACCACATACAAACCCTTTAAAACAGAGAGCTACAGAGAAAACCCTTCACACAACAAATAAATATTAGATGTATTGACAACTAAGGGTTTACGTTCTAAAGCTTAAACAAGGCAAACAAAAAAAGGTCCAAAGCGTGGTCGATAGTCAGACGTGACACACGGAATCAGCGCTATACTGAGCTAGCAGACGTAATCGTACATAGTGATTGATTTTATATATGTTATATGTCTTGTTATGGGATAGGTTGTGAGGTAACAAGAAATAATATGGGGTTACTGTAGTGCAATATTTTGGAAAACTGCAGTAGCGATTGTTTGTTAGCCGTTAGCATCAGTGTTAACAGGGGAACAAAACAATCCATGTGTCCAGTGAAAATAATACAGTTTGGTAAGGTTTGTAAAGCTCCAGTCCCACATAGAGGGTTCTGTAGTCGGCTCACCGTAAATACTGGGCGCAGAGGTTCATCTTGGCGGCTTCAGTCCTTAAAACACCGCCCGGATTTAAGGCTAATGACGCTGAAGAGCTAACGCTTCAGCGGCCGCCATAATGTTTCTGTATCCGCCTGTGACCCAGAGCTGAGAGGGGCGGGGACACAGGTGAACAACAGTACCGGATTTGCGTCAAAATTTGACACGCGCTTGCTCAGACGCCGTCTGGATGCTGGTACGGCAACACCATCTGGACAAACATTTTCAACACGTCTTTTGCATTTGCAATATTTATGTAAACGCAAAAGACGTCGTGTAAATTTGAAATGCCATTAACATTAAATATGTGTGTATGTCTTTGGAAACACATGTTTGGTATTTTATTTTAAAAAAGAAGAAGAAGAATGGAGTAAGGAAGAAGATCTCATGTTACCATATTACTTTACTGTAATAAATTATGGGAGTGTGGTAACAAATGTCTTGGAGAAAAGAGATAGCTTGAAAAGAAGGTTTTGGCTGGCAATGGGAGCAATCAAGAAAGAAGCTGGACAGGTTTAAAACTGGAACCTCCGAGTATTAGGGAATGTTTAAATGTTTAGGTCTGGTATTAGGTAAAACAATTGTGTGTAAAAAAAAGTCAGGAATATCTATAATGGGCATAATGCACATAGATTAACCAAAACTACTGATCTGTTGTATAATTTGCCTGAAAGAACCACGTATTGTATTTATCAGAGGCAACATTATGTGGCTCAAAACAGACGTTCTAATCATTTAGGATAGACACTTCTTGGGTGTTTGCTTTTGACAGGGTGATTTGGGCCCTTGACATTCCAGCTTACTGATTTAAGTTGTCTATTGATGTAATATGTTGAAATGAAAAAGTAAGTGTAGTGACCAGAACATATTATATATAAACACACACATCACAAAACAGACCATCCAGGTGTCTGCACTGTTGAGTAATAATGCTGCCTGTGTCCTTACTAAGTCTCTTCAAAGCGTTGTACACTTTCTTTGTACAGCGCACATTGAGCCAGGAACTCAGGGCTGTAATCTCCCACAGTGCGAATTTGTTTACCCTGGTAGTCAAATCTCCCTTTGCCGAGCCAGGCACTGTCCTTTCAGAGAGAGGAGCACTCCTCTTCCAGGTAATTGAATCATTGGCTCTCTTCCTCCAAAGCAAGCTCGAGCACTGTGATACGTTCCATGTGTTGTTGCCTGTCTGTCCTGAGTTCAGCCCTAAATTCGACATAGAAATTGACCTCATCATAACTAACAAAAAATGTTATTAAGGCCCCACCCAGAAACAGGAAGTCGGCGGTGTTGCGGCAGTGTGGGCATTACTAAAACGTAATGCATGAGAGAAATCACATTTAAAAAAGGATGCTCTCCAGTTCTGCGCTCCAATTATTTTTCATAAGAAGTACACTGGGTGCATGTTAACTCTATGCAGCATGGATGTATGAATTATCATAAACAATTAAGGTTCAGGGTGCAAACAAAAACAAGTTCTTCCATCCACACCAGGTGAAACGCAGAAAACCTGAGTTAGTGCACACTCCCAGTGCGGTGTGCATGAAATTCTGACTCAGACACTGTGTGGTATGAATTAAACACACCCAAAATTAGCAGCACGTGTGTCATTGTTGTAATTTGCGTAGAGCACCACTCATCTCTGAGCTTCTTTTTTTTCCTTTGCACTCTGCCTCCTGGTGCCTCCTTCCCTGGTTGCGTTCTAGGCAGTCACCTATAGGGCCTATGCATAAAGCCGGCCCTGAAGATGTCAAACTTTTATAATGGATGTCCAGCACATCATATTATTTTGCCCAAAATTCAGGTCTCGTGATTTTATTTTTTTTAATTTAGTAATCTTACTTTAAAAAATAAATAAATAATGGGGGTTGTGAAAGTGCCCTCTCAAAAATAAAAACGTCAATGGGACCCCTCCCAACTTAATTTTGTTCTAGGTCTAGATAATTTTGTACACATATTGATCATGGCAACACAAACAAAAAACACAATTATGCTTACGCCCTTTGACACATAGCAAGCCATCTTAGATAAAAAATGTAAAAAGCGTTACTTTTGAAAATTTGGCACACAAATTTGTTTGTTATGGGATAAGGAACAATAAATATTTCGTATACAAGCCCTATTTTCAACCGCGTGTTTGTAGTCATACACCAAATCTGCTGTATCAGTTGTTGTAAATAAGTGATATAGATGCAAACATGAAATGTGCTGATTAAAAAAAGGCTGTAGAAACATAATGTACATACAGTATGTGTCGCATAGAAAAGACTGAAAAGGGTTGCAACAGTGCTTCCCAGGAAAACAACAACTGTGTAACCCTGGGACCAGGGTGTGTCAAGTAACGTCCATAATTTAATTCCTATAAATTCAGAGAGACATTGTTAACGTGATCTCTTTAAACTTTTTGTACACTAAGAACTTGGCAATAGCACCAGGTAGTGACTGGCAAGGGCTGATAATCATTGCTTGCGGTTATATTTTAAAATGATGATTATTGTGGTGCTTAGAGGTCAACATTGAAAACTAAGGGAAGAGAAATAATGCTCAGGTGGAAGACACTGATGCTCAGAGAAGGGGCTGTGAAAGTCTTATGAAGTTTAAGCTACAAAAAGTTAGCTTTCCTTTTGTCCACTGCTAACCAGAAGTTGCAGTTCAGCAACAGTTCATAACAACTGAGGACCATGCAGGTGGATCTATTATGCTCCACAAACAATTGTGCACTTCAGAAAAAGCAAAACTGAGCTGGAGCCCTTGTGCATTGGTAATAAAGCTTTGAAGACAGTGGAGGGTTTTAAATTCCTTTGGACCACCTTTTTCACCTAACTAAAGTGGAACACTAATGTGAGCCTTGAGAGGCAGTAATAGAGAATGTCCTTGACTTTTCTGTTGCTGTTTAAATTCAGCAGCTGCTCAGCTGATGACAAAAAGCAATTGAACAAGGTCGTTTATAACTTCTGCATTATAAAATTGGAGAAGAGACTCTTCACCAGCAAATGCACTTTTTGTTCCCCTTGCTTCAGGAAAAAGATTTCAGAGCATTAAAAGTAGAACTACTCGCCTCTGTAACGGCACATATCCTGAAGCTGAAAGGGCTTTAAAGTTTTGCCAAAGACTCAGCTAAGTCACTTTGTAGGACTTCTTACAATGCACCATTTAACTTTAACTAATTCAAACAAAAATCCAGTGACCCCACCTGCAGTACCCCCAGAGACCCCATAGGGGTCGTAGACCTCCTGGTGAAGACCTCTATGTTCTTATGACTTAGACTTAACTTTATTAATCCACAAGGGAAATTGTTTTGTCACAGTAGCTCAGTTACAAACAAACACTCATAAACACACACAATAAAATAAAGAAGTAAAAATAAATATATACAATAATATACAGTTAGAGCGAATATGGGATTTACATATGTACAGATGTAATATGAAATAATATAGAATTTAAATTATTTACATAAAGTGAATAAGTGATCAGGTGCATAAAACAAAAGACGAGTGTGAATTGTGGAACTATTTATTGCACAAAGGTGAGTTGTTGTGCAGGTGAATTGGGAACTGTATAAATGAAGTCTTACACCATTTAGTGTGGCAGTGGAATTGGATGAGTCTATAAAACGAGCTCCGCTTTACATCTGTACATATGTAAATCCTGTATTTGCTCTTGCTGCCACTCTATAGTCCGGGGAAGTGGGAGGGATGAATTGTCTATGAAGGAGAGCAGTTTGTTGTGTGTTGTGTCCTCCTGTCCTTCGCTGACTCAAACGCTGCAGCCTATTATATGTCCAGCCTTACGGATCAGTTTGTTGAACCGGTTAATGTCCTTCTTATTAGTGCCACTCCCCCAGGTGTCCTGTACTCCAACTCCTGTCCACCCCACCACCTCATCTGCAAACTTCTGCAGGAGCAGTTCAAGAAGCCGGAGGAGTACAGAGTGAACAGATGGAGACAGGTCAATGCCCTGTGGCGGCCCCACATCAATGACTATGGTTATTCACTAAATATGAAGTGCACTGACTTGTTCTATACTGCCATTGCTTATTTATTTGGCCACACTGCACCACATAGACTAAGTGTAAATTGTTTTAGCACAACTAAATAAACTGTAAAAGTTTTTGTATAGGAAAATTACATAAAATGTTGTGGCAATGGCGCATGGTGTAGCCTATAAGCCTAATAAGTAGATTTATGTGATTTTGCTCACAGCAGTTTAGTTTTGGGGTCTCCAATAAAACCTGCTCCGGAGCTGGATGTCCAGATTACCACGGCCATGACACTCGCTCAAGAAACTTAACTGGGCAAAAACCCAAACCGGCTATGTGCAACTGTGCAACACGCCCCTGGATTGTTCCTGGTTCAGACCTAAAGTTTTCCCGAACTTCCTTGCGCGCTCTCGTGTATGGTGTGGCGCGCTCGGAGGCGAGGGGCAGTAACCCGAGCAGTGGCACTCTCACTCGGACTGGAACACGACGGGTGTATGTTCTTATGCAGCTGCTCGCCGGAGAACTAAGTTTGCTTGTTTGTGGACATTGCAACTTAAAACACACAAAAACGCTCGGTTCGCTGTAGAGCCGCTTTAATTACATTTTTGACACTTTTAAGTACTACAAAAGCAGCGGAAATGCGTGAAAGCAAGCCTGGTTAGCGGAGCAGGAGCGGAGGGCTACTTTTAGCATCTTAAAGGGACAGCTAGCCGGCGGAATTCTCCATGCGGGAGCACTCAGCGGCTCGTAAACGCCTTTGTTCCAACACATTCAGTCGCAGTTCTAAAGGCAATATTCACTTGTTCGGATTATGGAAACGGACTCGGTGGCAGGGGATTTGGGCTTTATTCGTGGTGGACCGCTGGAGACGTTAGTTGACAAAATCTTGGTTGACGCTGTTTCCCAGCAACAAGGATGGCTCCGAATTCACGGTAAGTAAGATCAGTTATTTAGTTACATTAGTTCAAGCAGAAAGTAATATAACAGGTGACAGACAGAGGTATACCGTTACTTTATTCAGGTATGTGTCAGTATAAGACAGTCTGTCTGTTTTATAGTCACTTATAGACTTGTTTTAGTCCGTATTTAGCCTTGATTTAATCCTGTGTAGTCCTGTTTTTGTATTACATTTGTGGTTTTTCAAGAGACTAAAGTGTTGTCAGAGGCCAAAGCCGAGGTCAGGCTTCCAGCTGCCCCAGAAACATGAGCCGCAGGCTTTAGACTAGACCTGCCCTGTTCCGCAGGCTTTAGACCAGGTTCTGTCCACCCTAACGGGAGACAAGCATTTTAGTTGGAAAATTGCTGGTTTTGTTCAAGTATTCCTGTATTCATTGTAGACTTCGGAGCCAACTCTGGATGTTGCCTTTAGTCCTGTTCCTCTTTTGTGGATTTAAATTTGAAACAGGCTGGTTTGAAGAAGCTGTGAGTCATATCTGAGGAGGAAGTGAGTCCTGATCGAGCGGTGCGACAGCAGCTTTAGCCGTCAGTTTAAGGATTTTTCGTAATAATAATAATTTTCAGGTTTTTCCATTGATCTTAAGCAATATTGTAGTTTGCAGATGTTGTTGAATTTATAAAAGCCAAACCAGAACTTGCTGATGTTTAGACAGCAACTGTTACAGAGGGATTTAGTATCAGAGTGGCCCATGACCATAACCTTTACTAATTCTAAGCGCTTGGGGGCAAGGTTTTAATAGTTTTCAATTGTTATATTGATCATATTGATCAGTTAGCTTTCTGCAGATTAGCTTTCTGTATAGGAAAACCTCATCATTTATAGTTAAAATCACTAAATTCTGCCTATTTAGAAAAGACTATGGATGCCTCACCAGCCACACAGCCTTTTAAGTATATTTACTCCTAAACCATATATGAGGTTGCTTTTATTATACAACTTGTGGTTGTGTATGGAGAAAGTATCATGGCATTTTTTTGTTGTTCAATTGAAAACACATTGATATCGAGTGTTGTTGTAAGTGTTGTTAAGGTACTGTTACCGAAAAGCATGCAACGCTTAGGCACTGGTATTGAAAAAATTCTGATGATACCCTGCCCTAGCACCGGATCAGATGCTGCTGCGAGGGACTGTGGGAGATGTAGTATCACTGGAGGTTATTATTAAGGGATTGTGGTAGATGTAGTGTAATTCACACCTGTCTCTTCAGCCAAAAAACTGGACTAAATCAGGCCTGTATCAGCTCTATGACAGCACATTGAAACTTACACTTACACTATACACAATATACGATAATATCATGATTAGGAGTGTGAACAAATAGTCGATTAGTTGATCTGCAATATTTATTCAAAAAATAAAAACACAAATTTTGCTGATTTTTTAAATTAATTATTTTTTAAATTTTTTATTTTTTTTTCTGGCCATAGATAATATAAATCCATAATGAAGCCTTAATGCAAAAAAGCTGGGCAAAAAAGCTTTGTTGTTGCAGATTTTATTGCATTTAATGCTTAATCATGTATATGAATGCATAAATATTTAAATTAAGAAACTCCACATATTTTTGTATTACTTTGAAAATCCGGATGCTGTTCTCATTTGATTTCCGTTTTAGTGCGATCTGATCTGCTGGTATCTTGTCTACTGCACTCATGGATTTATAAAAAGAACTGGATAAGGCACTGCCTTTCCCCTGCCACCAATTTGATTAGTCGCCACTCTAAACACCTGGTATTTGGCTGACAGGACACCTACAATTGCTATCAGCTTGTCGTGTGCAAAATAGGTGAAACTAAATTATCACAATAGCGTCACAACCATGAGGAATCATATTAAGTCCAAACACAAACATAATTATTGACTCACCAAATGAAGACAGAGAGCTGCCCATCACTGCTTTCGCAACTGCAGGTAGGTGGAGATGTACCCCTGAGCGAGACGAGAAGACCACTCAGCTCAAAGCAAAAATGATCTCAAGTGATATGCTTCCTTTAAGTTTCATCGCGAGAGAAGGATTTATGGAAATGTAATCTTTATACATAGATAATTTTTAGCTACAAAACACAGGGCGTAGCTGTAGACGTATAACTTTGTTTCTGTATATATACCCCAATACACTTGTTCAGAAATACGTTTCAGAAATTAATGCCTGTCTTAATGGCGTTAATTAATTAGTTTGTTAATTTAAACAAACAAATATTTGAATATTTGTTTTTAATGAACCTAAAAATTACAATGTAATATTTGTGGAAAATGCCCATCCCTAATCACACTGTGGCAGTTCTGCGATTGTTGATGTATTGCTTTAAATTGTCTGGGACTTTTCTACTTTAGTAAGAAATTTGAAAGTTTACATTTTTTCTTTGCGAAGTAAAAAAAAAAAAACGGACTTTGTGTAACAGCGTCTTCTAGACTCACTACTGGAACTTTGCCCTGTTACTCACAACAGTAACATCGTTTTATAAGAATGAAGCCTTAACAGCCCATCTGCCAGGAAAAAAAACCTAAACAAACAAAAAACAAAAACAACAATTCTGCACTTGTGAGGCACATTTCAGTTTAGCAGTTATTCATCAGGAAGCACAACATTTTCTGTGCCAGAGAGTGAACAAAATAAAATAATGTCAATTAAATAACTTAAGTTAATGTAAAAAAAAAAAAAAAAGCATTTCTCTTTAAGAAAATCAGTAAACAAAAAGTTCTCAGAGACTTAGCAAACATTGAATTGGTAATTTAACATATTCAACACATTTTTTCTGTAAACATATTGTAAACCTGAGCTGTAAACCTGAGTAGTTTACATCTCTCTAGATTTCTTATTTTTTTACCTATTTGTCACACTTAACGGTTTTATTTCATCAAACAAATTTCAATATTAAACAAAGATATCTCAAGTAAACACAAAATGCAGTTTTTAAGTGATGATTTTATTTATTAAGGAAAAAAAGCTTTCCAAACCCATGTAAAAAAATAATCCCCACACCTTGTTAAATCATGAATAAATGTGATTAATCACATTTTTTTTGGAAAGCTGAGTTCAATTTCACTAGCCACACCAAGGCTTGATTACTGCCAGATCTTAAATAGAACCTGTCTGACAAAGTGAAGTAGGCCAAAGATCTCAAAAAGCAGGACATAATGCTGTAAGAAATTCAGGAACAGATGAGAAACTAAGTAATTGACATCTATCGGTCTGGAAAGGGTTCCAAAGCCATTTCTAAAATGTTGTGACGCCAATGAACCAAGGTGAGAGCCAATATACACAAATTGAGAAAATAAGGAACAGTGGCAAATCTTGGTGTCTGGCCTATCAAAATTACCCCAAGAGCACAGCAATGGCTCATTAAAGAAGTCACAAAGGAACCCATAACAACATATAAAGAACTGCAGGCCTCACTTGTCTCAGTTATAGTCAGAGTTCATGACTCAACCATAAGAAAGAGACAGGGCAAAAATGGCATCAATTGCAGAGTTCTAAGTTGAAAACCACTACTGACCAAAAAAAACATAAAGGCTTTGACTCATTTTTGCCAAATAACACCTTGACGAAAAGACGAAAAGGAAAATACTCTGTGGACTGACGAGACAAAAGTTGAACTTTTTGGAAGGTGTGTGTTCCATTACATCTAGCGTAAAAGTAACACCACATTTCAGAAAAGAACATCATACCAACAGTTAAATATTGTGGTGTTAGTGTGATGGTCTGGGGCTGCTTTGATGCTTCAGGATCTGGACGACTCGCTGTGATTGATGGAACCGTGAATTCTGCTCTCTACCAACAAATCTTGAAGGAGGCACTTGAGTTCTGCAGCAGGACAGTGATCCAAAACAAACCAGCAAATCCAGCTCTGATTGGCTTAAAATAAACAAAATGAAGGTTTTGGAGTGGCCTAGTCACAGTCAGGACTTGAATCTGATTGAGATGATGGGCCTGACCTTAAAAAGGCGGTTCATGCGCTAAAACCCACCAGTGTGGCTGAATTTAAACAATTCTGCAAAGAAGAGTGGGCCAAATTCCTCCACAGCGATGTGAAAGACTCATTGCTTGTTTTCTCAAACATTTGATTACAGTTATTGCTACACCTACCTTCTCACATAGCGCTAGGTAGGTTTCTTATAGCTTTTTCCATTAAAGGTCCTATATTATACTATTTTGAACATTATACAGTGCATTTTGGATACATTTAGGTTACCATATCACGTTTTGCAACATGAAACACACAATATTTATCTTATACAAGCGGTTTGGATGAGCTCTCATCATGAGTCCAAAGTGAACGGTCTGATTTGGCGCTGTCACTTTAAAGGGGCTATGTGTAGGATTTTAAGAATAAATAAGGCTTTTATTTGCCCAGAAGTCAGCCTGTCAATGCTGTGATGAGAGGAATGACATTTTAAGTATCCAACTTGGTTGCCTCTATAAGCCTGTAGCCTCATTTCATTGAGTAGTATTCGGGTCGGATTTCCCGCCAAATCGAGGCGGATGTGACGTCGTGCGCGTTCTCGTCTCCTTGGTCTTGGACTTTCCTGCGCGGCGGCCATGACAGTCAGCGGCATTAGTTCGCGTTAGTTTTGAGATGGACTCTGCAGACACAAAAAACCCCGAACGGCCTCCAGCACAGCAACACAGCACAACCCGGACACCGACACAAACTACACGCAAACATTAAAAAAAACAAAGAACGTTTTATCGTGCGAGGCCCACAGACCCAAAGGAGTGTGACCGGCGCCGGAGGAAGACAAGCCAGAGTCGGCCGCGAGAGCCAAGAACTGCTCTGGGGATAAAACAGACCCAGAATCGGCTTTCTTTTCATTCAGAAGGTAAGACATCATCACTGACCATGTGAAATATCTTGTGATGCTTTGTTATCAGTTGTCTAATGCTAAATAACAATAGCATGCTTCCGAAACGGGATGCTAACTAGCTAACAGCAACGTCTCTAAACAAGTTTGTGTTTTGAATGGATTAAATACCTTCAGACCGTAACTTCGTTATGATCCTGACTCCCGAGGCTTATGAATCTGACAAATGTGCAGTCCTAGCTTTTCTTACTTATCGGCTGTCTTCACACAGCAGCTAATGCTGTCTCTGTGTGGCATTTTTGAGTTACACTAACATTGGCTTGTTTGCTAAATAAACACCAGAAAACGCGAGCCATTACACTAACGTTACAACTGTCTGTTAGACCGAATGTAATTGTCATCACAGACGAGCTAAAGGTAACTCTACCATACGTCTTTCACTGGTTACCTCGTTATATTCATGTCATGATTATTTACAAGTCGGACTGTTTATTATAATGAAAATCACATCCGCTTGTCTCGGTTGTGATACACAGCACGGCACACAATAGAGCGTATATACAAATAAAGTAAACATATGTGGTGGGATTAGCTGTGCTTGTGCATTTATTTGTATGTTAGGTAACTAATAATCAAATGGTAAGCTGGTTAGTAACATGGAGGTAATCGATCAATGAAAATGTAGTTATATTTTGTTTTTTTGTTGAAAATACAGTGGCACTGTCAATAGTAATGCTGTTGTAAATATTGTATTTCCCTGTATTCTAACAATAGGTGAATTGTTTACAGCTATGAGAAAACAACAGAGGAAAACACCAAGAAAATAGACTGGATTGCCACACCATCCTGAATCAATAACTGCAGGATCTGACAGGTAAGTTTGTTTTCAGTTAGTATTTCAGATAAAAAATGAACTCAGATGTGATCATTCCTTGTAACTTAGACTCTAAATTCAATATATTTAGGCTCTGTGCTGAGGCGTACTGCACCACGTCAGCGCTGAGCACGAGTGGGCCCTCAGCAGATCCAGCATGCACCTCTGGATGTGGGACAAAGAGGTCATGGGCCAGATGACCCTCGGGCCCCAGGTCTTCTCTTTGGGGTTGTGTCCTCACCTACAGCTGAACTGGCCCAGACACTACTCTGCAGAGGACAGGTATGTCAGTCCTTACCTGTCTCTCACAAGGAACCGTTATGTTCAGGTATCATGCACCAGTGGAGAAGTCTAGCCTGTTTTGTTATTTACATCATAATATCAATATGCACTTATCTACAATGCTGTGGACATGTTTGTTACCTGTCAAACTTTATCTGTATTATCTATGTATTGTATGTTATAATAAAGTAAATAAATGTATGTCATGACCGTAAAAATGACACCAATGCTTATTATTCTCTCTCTCTTTCTTTAGAACATGACTTCAGCCTCAAAAACAAAGGGCAGCAATAAAAAGAGACAGTGCTCAAATACAGCAATTCCTTTACAATAAATATGTGCAGGAAAGAATCTATAAAAATGTATATTTATTTCTGCCTGTATATAAACTCCATATAAAACTTTCAATTAATAAAACAAATGAAAGTTGTTTTTTTTTAAATCTAGTTTTCTGAAAAAATAAATAAATAAAAACAGCTCCATGTGGTGTTCTGAGGTGCCCTGTTGGATCCTCCTGCAGCATTTGTTTTCTAGATCTGTTGTCATGACTGGGCAGTTCAGGCAGGTGCACCGAGCTGGCTGACCCCTGTTGGGTTCGGCTGGTCCTGGTGTGACTCTCTCCGGCACATCCAGAAAAAACCCCTCACAGACGAGTTCCATTCATCTGGAGCACTTCATCCTTCTCCGGAGACAGATGCTGCAGTCACTGATCTCCTGCACAGGAGCGTCAAACTCCAGAGCTGGAGTCCTGAGAAGAGGACAATAAAAATGACTTATTTGTTCATTTATTGAGCCAAATTTCATGTTAGAGGTATTCTGAATGAACCAAGAGTAAAATAAACAAGGATAAACTGAAATGATACAGTGGGGTTACATTTATGTTGTCTCAACCTAATGCCAGACCAAGTTAGTACAGTAGTGGTACCTAGAAACAAGCAAAACTCCTGTACTTAGTAATATGTATTTTGCTTTTTTCCAGAATAAATAAGAGGTCAGTGAGTGTTGTTTTGGTGCTTGTCACTGATGTTTTACACAAGGTTTAGGAACAGTGCAGCTGTTTAGACATTAGCTGATCAAATAAAAATGAAATGCTCTAATGTCTCGGCAAAATAACAGTAATAGTAACACATTATGTATCGTATCCCGTCTGATAGAGATAAGTTCACTAACTTTTGCCGTTATTCTGCTGAGACTCCTGTGTAAACGCTGCAGGGTCTCGATGGAAACTACGTGAGCTAGTGCTAAAGCTAGCTATAGCTAAGCTAACGTTTGTCAACGCTTTTTTGACAAACGTTACATACAGTCGATAATATAGCACACAGAGTTTGCTCTTACTACTGTATTGTGTTGAAAAACACTTTATAAAACATACTATTGTCAAACATTAGTCGTTCTCTTGCCTCTGTCTCAAGAGTTCACTCTCTGTGTCAGTCCCGAGAGTCAAGTATAGTTTAGTCTCAAATAAAGTTTGTCAAACTTTCAGAAGTGTAACTTCTCTTACCTCCTCCGTAAACATGACTCCAGTAAATCTCAGAGTCTGTGATAGAGTCTGTGATGAGTCTGTAAAAGAGTTTGTCTTGACGCTAATACTCCGCTTCCTCCGTCGTGCTCGTACGAACGCGCGCGCGAGAGCGAGCACGACAGTGACTGCAGTTCCTCTAACGGCCACAGGTGTCAGTAACTGGTAGAAATTTATGAAAGTTACACAATGGCCCTTTAAGGCTCAGCTCTTCCGTGTTGGCTCCGCCCACTCATGACGTCACGCTATAGCTACGCGAGCTACACTGGAAACAGACTGAAGTAAACACGGTACATGGTAGTAATAACTTTTTCAGCAATAGCTTTGAGAGTAAATGAGCCGTATATCTTCGACCCAGAGTCTGACTCTGAGTTCGAAGAACATGAGCAAACACAAAGACCTCGAAGGCTTCTACAAGACGTTTCTGCTTGGTAAATGAGAAACTATTTATTGTGTATGTTTCTGTGGTGTAGCCCGTAGCATAGCGCGTGTTAACTGCTTCTGTTTATCGGTGCACATGTGGAAATGACCGTACAATGCCTACTGAAGTTGAGAATGTATTCTGCCTGGAGTCTCCTAAGGTAGCTGTTGTGCAGTGTATTGAAAGAACTATAATAAAGTAGCCTAGCAATATGTAGAGCTATGCAGTAATACTTGTTAGTAATACATGTTGCTGACAGTAAGTAAGCTAACACAGTAGCAGCGATGCTTCTCTGTGCGTCTGAGCTGCAGAGCACAGCACTTGTTGACAGTGCAGGAGAGAGGGGCAGGAGGAGTGTGGAGGAGCACTTCCTGGAGAGGAGTGGTTTACTTCACATATTGACGTCATTGCGTGAAACAGCTCGTTGAAAGGACTGTAGCTCAAACTAAATAAATTACTTAAACATGCGCGAATGAAACAAAACACAACTTTGGGTATGTGTTTGAGGTAGAAACAACGTTATAACATGGTTAAAAGCTCAGAAAAGTCGATTTCACATAATATGGGACCTTTAATAAATAAAATCATCACTTAAAAACTATATTTTGTGTTTACATGAGTAATCTTTGTCTAATATTGAAATTTGTTTGATCATCTTAAATGGTTGAATGTGACAAATTTACAAAAAATAAGAAGTCAGGAAGGGGGCAAACACCTATTTTCATGGCACTGTGTATATATAAAACAAATAAAATAAAAGAAGGTCTGGCTCTTATTAAGTAAATATTTTTTTTATTTTGAGTCAATGTTTTTATTTATTTATTGTCTAACACTAGCATATTGAATTGTTGTAAACATACAATTAACAAAACAACTCAATCAGATCCAGATCAGCAGTAGGTGGGGGAAACTTGCTCAGGAGTCCTAGTTTCTCAGTCATAAATGAGGCGCGTTTGGTCTTTTCTAAGCCTCCTGTATAAATACATGCATGGTTTAACCTAACTGAAGTAATTACAATGGCTATTTGCTGGTGGCTCACCTGGGAGGGCATGTACAAATTTTTGAACTCAGGCTCAGCTCTGTTTTCTCCATTTCATCGCTGTATACTCCTGTCTGTGTCCATGCCACAACACAGCGCAACGAGGATCTTCTCCAGAGAGAGAAAGGAGCAAATTTAGCACCTAAACGCTAATAATGGACTGAAGCAGACCCTTACAACAATCACTGGCTGCAGCAGTGATTTTAAATTCCTGCAAATGTATTAGTTATTACGTTGGTGAAAAATTTCTGTTACAGTTGCAGAAGGCAACAGCCATTACATTTTTGGGAAATTATTACTTTCATGGGTTTATGGCCATATGGCAATTTTTATTACATTTGTGGTATATAACGTTTGTGGACAGTTATTACTATTCCAGGATTGCACTGTCAGTGCTTAAAAGACCAGCAGGATAAGGACAAATAGAACTTAGCATTAGTTACTCCATGATTGTTCAGATGTTTCAGGCTTATGTATTGTTCAATTATTGGCATCAAACCAAACTCAGAAGTTTGGTGTTGTGACAACACTAAGATTAAACCCGGAAAAAAAACATGCACCAAACTAGACTTGTAGTAGGACTTGGGATTTCTATCAATGTGTTGACCAAGTCAGTCTTGGTCTGTGTTTTTTTCAGATGGTCTATGGGGAGTCCAGATTTAGATTGTTTGTTCCAGGAGGAAATCCTGTTTCAGACGTACTGCCTCTAAGGAGCTGTCCACTTCCCGCTCACATCTGCTCTATTGTCCTTCAGAAGCAGTTGCAGCTTTTACATACACTGCCTGACCAAAAAAAAAGTCGCCACCTATATTTAACTGAGCAAATAGGCAGAAGCCTCCCATTGAATAATTACTGCATGGATGAACATGCTTCAGCTGGAAACAAACTTGATGCCAGCTGAAGCCAGCTGATGCAGAGAGTAGTTTCTCATTTCTTTTGCAACTATGTCAGAAGAAACATCCTGTTGTTGTTGAAAAGATGTCAATCTGTCTCATTGGGCTCAAATTGTGAAAGAGTGGTTCAGGGAGCATGACACATCATTTTTACACATGGATTAGCCACCAAGTGGCCAGACCATTGAGAATCTTTGGGATGTGCTTGAGAAGACTTAGCACAGCGGTTGACTCTCCCATCATCAATACAAGATCTTGGTGAAAAATTAATGCAACTCTGGGTGGGAATAAATGTTGTGACATGCAAAGTTAATCCGGTCCAGAAGCATGTTCATCCATGCAGCAATTATTCAATGAGAGGTTTTTGCCTATTTGCTCAGTTAAATCCAGGTGGCAACTTTTTTTTTGGACAGGCAGAGTAACATTGGCCTCTTAGAGCCCCTTTAAATGCCAGCCAGTAAGATTCTGCTACTTTTCTCTTGTATGTTTACACAAACATGCTGTTGTCAGTCCACAAAATTAGGATGTTTTGTTTGAGAATGCAACTTGTTATCTAGTCAACAGTAAAGATGGTATTCACATTAAAAAGTTGGTCACAGACTATGTGACATCCTCAAAGTAGAACAGCATTATGATCATACTGAGGCTCACAGATGATCATAGATTACTAATATTAAATGTATTGTGTGCACGTTTATGACTGCTGCTAGTAGAATAAGCCAGATTTACAATGTTGACTGTTTTGGAGCCTGATGGTGCACTGATAATAAATATTAATTAAATTTTTTTCAATTCAGTTTTATTTGTGTAGCCCAGTATCACAACAACAATTGCCTCAAAGGGCTTCACAGTAAATGAACACACAAGACAGTAAATGCACAAACAGGCAGAACAAGACAACATCAGGGTAAGGAAAAACTCAAAAAACCCAACAAAGAGAAACCTCAGGGAGAACCAGAGAAAGAGAGATCCACTCCCAGGATGGACAGGCCGTGCAATAGATGTGTCACTGACAGATAGTCAATTATATGTACAAGTGAATGAAGTTAATTAGGTTAAAGTCCATGGTAATCTCAGCTAAATATTAATAATAAAACCTTTATTGAAAGTTTTGCAGTAATCACACAAGAACAAAACAAAACAGTGTTTGTCATTGGCTCATTGTTAGAAAAGAAAATTAGTCTAATTTGTTATTTCCAACTTTATAGAAGCCATTTCTACATTGGTTTGAAAAGAAGATGTTTTCAGAGTAAATGAAACTTATTATTTTATGGATTGAAAAAAGCTGATGTTTTTTGCTTCCCCAAATGAATTAGAAATGCATTTTGACTTTCAAGTTACTTAAAGTTCAATGTAGAATAAGTCAACAGCATTTATAAATATCATTAGACAACTGGAGAGGGTGCAGAACAGCACTTTCCACAGTCTTTACCAGCAATGTTCCTGCACAGTTTCATGTGTGAAAAGAGCCAGAACAGATTTCGTAATATTGCAGGTAATTTACTGGGAAGGAGAGTAAGAACGAGTGCTTTTATGTCAGTCTCCAAAAGTCCACAGTAATAACAGAAAAAGTTGGTAGATTTGTCGCTAGTCGCTTTATTGAAAAAGAGTCGCTAGAGGGGACTGCATACTCGCTAAATGTAACAACAAAATTGCGAAGTTTGCAAAACTGGGATTCTTAACAGCCGTGTATGTTACATCTGGCTTTGGTCTACCTTCTTCATGTTGACTTTGCCAGTTTAGATGCTTGTGATTTCATTACTAGATACTGCCCTCAACAGGTTGTTTTAACGTTGCCGGATCAAGTGTGAAAAGAGTTGACACTATAATGATCTGGTAATGAGGTGCGTGTGAATGGTAAACTACTGGTGATGCTGGTAATGTGTTCCATGTAATTTACTGGAAACCATGTGTGAAAGGAGCTTAAGTGTAGCAAATAAATGGCATCACTCTAAATTTAAAAAGCTGGAAGCTGGACCTCTTACAATTTTGTCACAAAAATTACAATTTTTCTTTTTTTTTTAAATAAAATATGCTTGTAGCTTGGTGATATGGCAAAATAGTTATCACAATATTTTGTCCCATATTGGTTGATATTAATATTTTGATATTGGTTATTATACTATTAAATATGAATATTAAATGAAATTAACACAATAAAAATACAAAAATAGCATATCAAATAGAAAGAACTCAAAACTCTTCACAAAAAGCAAATAAAATATCTTTACATCTCAACTGTTGTACAAGTACAGAACAAAATAAGTGCATTGTATATATTATATATATTTATGCCTCTTCTGTTCAGTGAGGACTGATCTAATCTAACCCTCTGCTGTGGATCAGCTGCTGTAGTGAGGCAGTGTCTTTGGTGATTTCAGATCATTCTGTCCTTTTCTGGTTCTGCCAAAATAATGGGAAAGTTTTCTCGTGTGGAGAAGCTCCGGAGAGCAAACACGTGTCGAAGGTAAACGCAGAAAACTCTCCCGAAATTGTAATAAACATCCCAGTGATCTACATCTCACAACTACTACTGACGTTTCAGTGAGCAGTAGAAGAAGAAGAGCGGAGTAAACATTAGCAGCAGCTCTGCTAGCTCGTAGTACCTCCCGACATGTCTGTGAATTACTTGAAAGAAGACTGCTGATAATATCGAGCGCGTAAAAAACTCAATTCACTTGTTTTATTGGAGGGAAGCAGGCTGATTAGCTTTACCACAACATTAGTTCGTCGGTCTGGCTCTAAACGCTCAGGGGAGAATGTATGTAATGTGCAGAATAGTGTGTGTTTGCGTGAAAGTCGAATGAAAAACTCTACAACTCACGACTATTAACGTTGCTGTGAGCTTTCTGGTCCTATGATCTGAAAATTCAAGTGAAGATGAGGCTATTTAGTGTTTAACAGTTGGTTTAATCCCTTGCACCAAGGCTGCTGATAATACTGATATGGAAATAGTGATTGTATTATTCAACATTTTTACACCAATTTTAACACTTTTACTGCAAATGAATATCGACTCCAAATATTGGTTATCGGCCTCCTTAACTACTAATAATCGGTATCGGTCCTGAAAAACCCATATTGGTCAATCTCTAATGTTTAATTAATTACCATTAAAAAGCTTGAAAATATTTCCCACAATTGACTCATTTCAGTACTCTTTTTTCATTTAGTTATGAATATTGTTCCAAGACCAAGGTGCAGTGTAGGAGAAAGCAGTTCTGCCAAGTTCTGTGTTGATTCTGGGTATTTTAAAAAGGAGCCGGAACGGGAGTAGTACCCACTGGGGGTGTGTCTATAATAAAAGCCAAGCAGTGCTTTTAGCTTTTGTAACAGATGTTCTACGTGAGTTGTAAAGGACAGTTTGTCATCAACCCATATGCCCAAATGTTTGTAACATGACACTTTTTCAATTGCTTCTTCTGCTTCTTCTCAGGCTTAGTTGACTGAGGAAGCAATAGAATAGATTATGGCGTCATCAGTAGGGCTGCAGCTATCGATTATTTTAGTAATCGAGTATTCTAGCGATTATTTTTTCGATTAATCGATTAATGTAATAAGAGATACTAGATTTTTTTAAGTAAATAACATACTTCAAATAAACAAATTGCACATTTTAAATGCATTGTAAATGGCAAAAACACCCTCAAAATTCAATGCTCAAAAGATAAAGATGTGTACAACTGTTTATTCAGAAGAAGGAGGACCAGAAAACAAGTTTAGTTTGCAATCACTTTCACTTCACGGAGATGTTCCTCATTAAATTGGGCACAAAAAAACTTTAAGGCATTTAATGCTTACTCGTGTATAATGTATAAATATTCTAAATAAGAAACTTAAGTGCGTATAATTTTGTGTTACTTTGAAAATCTGGATGCTGTGTTTGTTTGTTTTCCGTTCTGGTGTGATCTGATAATGTCTGATAATGATAATGATGCAGACTAGCTCCGCCGTCGAAGAAAAATAGAACTGCTACGTGTCTCGTCCGCTGCACTGCACACTGTCGGATCAGAGCCGCAACGCAGCAGATGCAGTGGAAATGCTCTCATTGAAAACAACGGATGCGTATTTGCTGCGGAGTGTGTGGCAGAGCAGAGTGGAGCCACAACGCATGCAGTGGAATCTGGGGTTCAGCGCAGTTCCACGTTCAGCTGTCTGTAAATTAAGCAAAGAAAAAAAGAAAAAAAATTAATCTAAGCTTTTTACTAATCGAATTACTAGATGAATCGTTTCAGCCCTAGTCATCAGCATAGAGATTAAATTTAACCTTTTTCAAATTACACCCCAGATTGTTTATAAAAATGATGAATAGGACAGGTGCCAAAATGGAACCTTAGAGAACTCCTTTATTCTTCATAAAGTCTGATTTAGACCCTCAACAACAACACATTGCGTTCTATCTGAAAGATAATTTCTGAACCACTCAATGGCAGAATCACTCACACCAATGTCCCTTTGGACTGCCTAAAAGTAAATGAGGGTCAACAGATTCAAATGCCAGGGAGAGATTCACAAGCTTTAGTAGATGGGGTCTAAATTGTCTGGTGGTTGTATAGGAACAGAATGAAATAGCCACATCATTTGAATTTACAAACACTGACTCTGCAGGGGATGTATCAGAAACAAGCAGAGCTGGCTGATATAGAATGTTCATTAAAATGCCTTGCAATTTCTCCTTTGTCCTGAATAATCATTGATTTGACTCTAATGCTTTCTGGCAGGTTTGATTTTGTTTTCCTGGGCTGAAGGGTGCGTTTATTTCTCAGAGCTCTAAATGTAACCCAGTCTAAGGTGGAATTAGTTAATCTTGCTTTGGCCCAAGCAAAATTTCTTTTTCTGATCATATTTAAAAGGAACCCTGACTATTAGCTCTTGTTGGCCTTAATATGTTATTGTCCTATTCTACTAAAATTCATTGTTAGTGGCACATGAAAACTCCTAATTACTTTAAAAATCGTACATGTTTACTACCTTTTTTGACCTAGGGAAGGCGCCATTATTTTACCTACGCAATGCATTCTGGGACAATGATGTGATTCTGACTCTGGCTGAGAAGAACTTTGAAGGAAAGTTAACTGTGTTTCGGGCTATGTTTTCTTTCAGTTAGCCTTAAAAGTGGAAACAATGCCTCACTGCGCTGCTTTTGGTTTCAGTTTCCAGCCAAAAAGTAACAAAAACAGCGATGTAAGTTGTCAGTTCTTTCAAATAAAAAGAGGAGAGTTGAGTGGGAGAAAGCCTGTGGATGTACACAACTTCATAAAGTCCTGCGTTTGTGTTCTCGAGACTTCTCTCTTGATGTTTTTGAGTCATTTTGCCTACCACAACTGCTAAAGGAGCTAACATGTGCTGGTGGTTATAAACATAGGTTGAAATCAAATGCCGTGTCAATAAATTTCTCACATAAGGCACATAAACGCCACAGGCTGACGAGTGTAAACTGTGAGAATTGTGAGAGAGGAAATGCTAAGTGCTCTGCTTGCTGGATGTAATATAATAAAACAATCAAACGTTACCTTGTTTGTATGATTTATTATGTTTAGTATGTGTAACACAATACTCAATATCTCAATATCTCTACAATACAATATATCTATATTAGAGTACGTTGATCCTGATGCTTACTGTGAACAGCAGCTGACAGAAAAGGCAGCTCCTGACAGCTCTCTCTTCGAGTTGGCATTAGCCACAACTTCTGCACAAACACCAGCTATTTAGTCCCACTCTCTCTTCTTCCTCCATCTTATTGTTTTCAGGTGTATTTTGAGTGACTTCATTATTGTTCTCGTTGTCAATGCACTTGGGATCAAATTGAAACAGTTGAACGGAAGATATTGTTTATTTGTAGCCTACTGCTAGCGGATTGCTATTGGGGAATTAGACCGCGGCAGCCTTTAAATGTCATTACCCAGAATGCACTGCAACGTAAACAACAATGGCAGCGTAGGAAGGAAATGTCTTTTTGGAAATTTTAAAAAGCGAAACAGTGTACAGTATTTTTAAGATCACATTTTTATAGCTGAAGCAAATGTAAATTAGTTCCCTTTCAGAGCTCTGCAGAGTCCCAGGGATTGTCCCTTCCAGATATCGTAAATTTCGTCAGAGGGGCATGTTTATTGCAAATTAACAAAAAAGAATTTTTGAAATATTGCCAGGCACACTCAACATGATGTATTAAGCTGACCCGATATCACTGTTGCATAAATCATGGAAAAATGCTTGCATTTCAATTTTTTTTAAATACTTTTTAAAAAACTGTTTTTATCAATCAGAATATTTTTATTCAAGAGAAGAGCTTGTTGAGTTGAACATCAATCTTCCTTATCGAACATAAAAGTGCAGAGTGCAGCTACTGTAACAAGTCTGTTTATTAAACAGTTTTACTGGTACTTAATGCTGTGATCAAATTTGTGAATTTTTCTGTTAATGAATGTTAATAAGAATTCTGCTATTGCCTGAGTGATTTCCACATGGCGTTTTGAAGTGCGTTCGTATGGCTTATGTCTTTCACCGGTGTTTGACGGGCATTTGTAGGCATGGTGGTGGTGGGCATTTTTGTCTTACAGTCGTCATAAAGGACCCTGTGATGGTTTTTTAGGTGCTGATACAGGTTAGTCGTATTTGCCCGTGTTGTTAGAACTTTAGTTCTACATGTTCGACAGAATACCTCCGACTGCGCCATCGCCTTTTGTAAAACCAAAGTATTCCCAGACGACAGACGAAGCTTTCCTCTTTGGCTCCAGGGGTTCATTGTTTTTATTGTCTTGAATGCCTTCTTGTCCAGAGTCCATTGTTGCAGCATTTCACTGTTATGTGGAAAACTGCAAGCTCACTTCTAGCCAACATGCATGGGTCTGTCCGCTATCTGCAACTCTCACTCTTCCCTTCCGTGTGGCGGCAAACCCACAGCGTATTACCGCCACCTAAAGAGCTGGAGTGAGAAAGGACTAGTCTTATCAGAAAGGGAATAATAGAAGTGCAACTCTCGCTAATGCTGTGTGCGCTTTTTAAAATCGCGATTACATCGCAAATGCGATTAATCGTCCAGCCCTATCTCATACATATCCTGCACAACTCTAACATACGTCTCTGCCACTCCAGACTTCCTCATACATACCACAGCTCCTCCCTTGGCACCCTGCCATACGCTTTTTCTAACTCTACAAAGACACAATGCAGCTCTTTGTGACCTTCTCTGTTCTTCTCCATCAACATTCTCAAAGCAAATATTGCATCTGTAGTGCTCTTTCTTGGCCTGAAACCATACTGCTGCTCACAAATGCTCACTTCTCCCCTTAGCCTAGCTTCCTCTATTCTTTCCCACAACTTCATTGTATGGCTCATCAGCTTAATAGCTCTGTAGTTTCCACAATTCTGTTAATCTCCCTTGTTCTTAAAAAGCAGCACCAAAACACTTCTCTATTCCTCAGTAATCCTTCACTCTCTAAGACCCTGTTGAACAACCAGGTTAAAAACTGTACTTCCATCACTCCTAGACACTTCCATACATCGAATGGTATGTCATCAGGATCAACCTTTCTTCTCTTCATCCTCTTCAAAGCCCCCCTCACTTCACCCTGACTAATCCGTTCACTTCCTGGTAACAATAGTTGCCTCTACTACTCTTCTCTGTCTGTCATTTTCTTCATTCATCAGTTCCTCAAAGTTCTCCTTCCATCTTTCCGGCATCCTCTTGTCACCTGTCAACACATTTCTATCTATCTTTAATTACTGCTGCACATTCTTCCCATCTTTATCTTTATCTCTGCCTCACCAACCGGTACAAATCCATCTTACCTTCATTACTATCTAACCTTGCATACATGTTCTCATATGCCTTCTGTTTGGCCTTAGCCATCTCTATCTTAACCTTGCGCTGCACCTCCCTATATTCCTGTCTACTTACTCAGTCCTCTCATTGTCCCACTTTTTCCTAGCTAATCTCTTCCTCTGGATACTCTCCTGAATTTCCTCATTCCACCACAAAGTCTCCTTGTATGCTTTCCTCCTTCCAGATGACACACCTTGCACCTTCCCACCTGTCTCCCTGATTAACTTGGTTGTAATAGTCCAGTCATCTGGAGGCACCTCCTGACCACTTAAAACCTGTCTCAACTCCCCCTGAAAATCACATGGCACTAAGTGTTCACCACAACCATCTCTATACTTTGCTAAGTCTATCAATGTATATCCTTTTGGGTTGCTTTCCTGAAGACCAAACCTGCCCATCACTTCCTCATCACCACTATTCCCTTCACCAAGATGTCCATTAAAGTCTGCACCAATCACCTCTGTTTCTCTTCATCACACTGTAAAGCTGACTCCAGAATCTGTCTTTCTGGAATGAGTGTGGAGTGTGGACAACATCCAACATCACACCTTCGATTTCCAGTTTAAGACTCATCACCCTATCTGACACAAACTCCTCCTTCAGGATCACTCTCTTATCCATTTGTCTCTCTGCCCATGGACACGCCTTTCTCCTCTAGCCCAGTTTCCACCAGTACCCTGTAGGTCAAAAGCACCAATAGCGGTTGTTGTTAATCCAGTCATGTTAGTGATTTTGGCAAAGGTTTGATGTCAGATGCCCTTCCTGACACAATCCTCTCTATTTATCTAGGCTTGGGACCGACACAAAAAGTTCACTGGCTTGTGACCTCCTGTGGCTAGATTACAGTTATTTCAGTACTAATAGAATAAAATAAAAGTCCTTGTTTTATGTAATGTAATTCAATAAAAATCAGAGCCCTTGAAAATGAAAGTATTTACCTCTCAGTTACATGCAGCTGCTCTGTGATTTCTGAAAAAGTCTAGCAGAACCTTTGGCGCTGACAGTCAGTTTTACCTTGAATTTACAACAAGAGCTATCATGGGACATTGCGTAGTCATAGTTGTTTTATGCGTGTATATTTAAAAGCGTCAATTCACATCAGAGGCGTAAAGTGCCACTGCTATTCGCCACTCGTGTAAATCTTCTCTCTCTCTTTTGGCTATGAATGAATAGTTCACTATCCATAGTGTAAGCTATGAAGTGTGTTTTTTTGTTTGTTTTTTGTGTTTATTTATATATACACTCATGTCTTTGCACCACACGTTTGGTAAAGTGAATTTAATCTCAGGTAAACAAACAAAAGTGGACAAGATAAATGCTACTTGGGGTAAAAGTGCTGGAGAGAGAAAACAGGACTTGCATATACATACTGTAGATTGGCTAATTACTCACTGTCTAAACCTAACGTTGCCGCTATTGTGCGCCATGCCTTCTCATTCCTTTTGTTGTACTTGTAAAATTGGTGTTGCATATTACATTAAATTATGTTTTTGTTACAGGCGTGCAATTAGAAAGCTATATTTTTATTATATATAGCTATATTTTTATTTATATATTAGCTTTATTTTGACACTTTGTGTCTACTTCCTGTTTTTCCTGCGCTACACTTCACTTAGTGCTGCTGCTGCTTTGGTGTAAATTGGGTTAGACCATCATGAGCTTGTCAATGTAAAGCACTAATAGCAGTATTCGGGGTGACTTGTCCATTTCAGTCCAGAGTTGCCTTTTCTTGTGGGTCGCTGTCTGTCACACACGATCTGATTTGCTCTGTGTCCTGGTTATTTTTTATCTCCTGCAGACGTATCTGCTGATCTTTCCTATAGAATCTACTGAACACTTCTGTAAAAAAAAATTCTGTACCTTCTGATTTGGCTTGGAGTAATGCTCACCAATTTGTTCATTATAATCAGTTTATCTTTGATACTTGCATGGTAGACCTTAAATGTCAAATCAATTGTAAACACACATACAAAATAATGAATTCGCATACGATGTGCCCTCTTCTTCCATGAACCCCAGGGTGTTAATAAGACAGTTGAAGATAAAGCTTAGTATCTGTGTGTCACCGGTTGGCAGAGATGTACATGTCTTTTTGTGCAAGTCCATGTCAAGTCTCAAGTGTTTGACCACGAGTCCAAGTCAAGTCCAAGTCTTTTGGTCACAAGTCCAGTCACAAGTCTCTTTGCATACGTTGCTTAATGTGAGTACTTGAAGCTTGATACTGCTGTCTTATTAATAAACCTACTGTATATGAATGTATCATTTTGAAAAAGTAAGCTATAGAGTATAGTTAATTTCCAAATAGAAAGAACAACAAAACATTTTCAGTATTCTTAACTAGGGATGCATCAATCCAGCTTTTTTAGTACAGATCCTGATCCATGTGCTAGGTATCAGATACTGATCCAGTCCATCTGGTATTTGAATATAGATCATATGAATAAAGACCCTTGTATTTGTTACGTGATCCATTATGGAGATAGGGGTTGTTATTACATTTTATCCTAATTAGTAGATTTGTCCAAATAAAAAGAAAGTAAAGACCACCTCTTTTCCCGTTGTATACCCATAAAATATCAACTTAGAAAAGTAATTAATTTTACTTATGATTCATTCTTTATGATTGTTGTGGTAGGCTACTATAATCCAGGTCAACATTGATCAAACCAAAAGGAATAGAAATCATCCTCAGGAGGAAGACAAGTTAATAAACCATCTGATGGATTTTAGGGACTGTAGCTTTACTGTTTTACACTCAAAATGAATAAAATGCGTCTCACAACAGCAGCTTTTTGCCAAACCTTACTAATGTAAATCAAATTAGTGAATAAAGACAGCAGTTTGCTCCGTGGGGTTCAGTGTTAACACTCAGATAGAGGGGCTGTGAAACTCTGATAAAAGTGTAAGCTACAAACAGTTAGCTTTCCTTTAGCTCGCTGCTAACAAGAAGCTGCAATCTATCAGCAGTTAATAACAATTGTGGACAAAGCAGGTGGATATATCACACTCTTGTTCTCTCTCCCTGATTCAGCGGAACGCTGCTCTGTTCGTGAGTGCGCAGCTCGCTGTTCCCCGTGAGTGAGAGCGCGCTCCCGGCACTGCTGTTGTCTCTGAGCTGCAGGACGTGCGCCGCGTTGTTCTTAATAACAATTGAATAGTTTATAACACAATCTAAATAAATAAGTCTCCACTCCGCTGATTTGACAGATAGAACAAGAAATAAAAGAGCGCCGAGCGGGTGGGAAAAGGTTAATTATCAACAAGTCTCAAACTGCGAGTCCAAGTCAAGTCCCTAGTCTTTGGCCCACGAGTCCAAGTTGAGTCGCAAGTCTCTGTCTGTAGTGACTTAAGTGCGACTCGAGTCCAAGTCGCTGTAACGAGTCCCCATCTCTGCCGGTTGGTACTGGTTTTGAAAAAAATTATATCTTTGGTTATGAAGTACCACACAGCTCTGAGATAGTGCAGTGTTTGCTAAAGAGTGCTAGCAGCAGCTTCATTGCAGCTACATGTTTTGAACAACACTTGTAAGTTCAGCCCTGATCACAACAAACACCGACACTACACAGAAGTGCTCTGTATGTCTCCACTGTGTCTCCCCAGAGTATTTGTTTACTATGGAGCTAGCTCTAACGAGATGAATAATGACAAAGCACTGTTGTCTTAGAGCCGATCAAACTATCGCTGCTTGAACTGTGGGACTAATGTGACCACAGATGCAGAGTACATGAGGCAAAAAAAGTAACTTAACTCCAAATATGCTTCCTATTGAAACATTAATGAAACACTATACTCCAACAAGCAGCCTTTAAACATTACTGGTTCCTCACTTCTTTTAACAGTGAGGAATAAAAAATGTAACAAAATGTGTGAATTGTTCAATCCGGTGAATTGTTTAATCTGGTGACTTCAGTGTTGAACTACACTCCTCCAAAAGCGTACCACAAAGCTGGTCCTGCTTAGGAGCCCTAGTTGAAGGGTCCCCAAAACGTATGGTATGGCATGCTTTTTAGGAACGCTTTGGACCCCTTTTGGCAATAGAAACACGCCAGGACTGACCCATACCGCACCGTACCGTCACAATGGAAATACAGTTATGGAGAAAATAAAAATTTCACCAGATCACACAGGCATCACTTCCCCTCCATTTGCTAATTCCAAAGCACTTCCATGCAGACCTCTTTTAGGGACATGGTATAACTCTGTGGTAGCCTACGCTATCCAGTACACTGTCGTATGCTGGGGGGCAGGCAGCAGGGACCAACACAAGAAGGAACTGAACAAGCTGGTCAGGAGGGCTGGTTCTGTCCTGGGCTGACTGCTGGACTTGCTCAAGGAGGTGGGTGAGAGGAGGATGTTAGCTAAGCTCACATCCATCATGGACAACAGTTGTCACCCTCTGCAACAGACTGTGTAGGCTCTGAGCAGCTCCGTCAGTGGCAGACTGAGACACCCTCAGTGTAGGAAGCTTCGATTAATTTTTTTTTGCCTCGAGGCTTCGCTTAATTGACAGACTGGCCCGCAGCATGGAACTGCGCGGAACCCCCAGATTCCACTGCATGCGTTGTGGCTCCACTCTGCTCCGCCACGCACTCCGCAGCAAATACGCATCCGTTGTTTTCAATGAGAGCATTTCCACTGCATCCACTGCGTTGCGGCTCCGATCCGACAGTGTGTAGTGCAGCGGACGGAGCTAGTCCGCATCAATATACACAGATCAGATCGCACCAGAACGGAAAACAAACAAGCACAGCATCCGGATTTTCAAAGTAATACAAAAATATACGCACTTAAGTTTCTTATTTCGAATATTTATACGTTTATTTACACGAGTAAGCATTAAATGCCGTAAAATCTGCAAAAACAAAGCTTTTTTGTGCCCAATGTAATAAGGAAAATCTCTGTGAAGTGAAAGTGAAAGTGATTGCAAACTAAACTTGTTTTCTGGTCCTCCTTCTTCTGAATAAACAGTTGTATGGGTCCTTCACACATCTTTATCTTTTGAGCATTGAATTTTGGGAAATTAGCAAAATAAAAGCAAAGTCCAAAGTTTTTTTGTAGCAGCAAGGCAACTTTTAGCTTATACAACTCTGTGATATAAGCACTAGAACTAGAGAGATTAAGCTTTTGTATGAAATTTTAAGTTGACTGCCGCTTAAATGGAGGAGAGGTTGTGCACAGTAAAGACTGTCAACAAGAAGTCTTTACCATACAGTATACCCTAGCCCTAAATGGAGAATAAATTAGGACCAAAGTGAGAAAAGCCAGGATTAAGTTGGTTCACTTCAAAGCAGGCAATTATAAAAGTTCTTAAAGATACCTTTTCTTTCATATGTTTTCTCTATGAACTCATATTCCAGGTAAAAGCAGGTCATCTGGAATGCTGTCATTCTCAGGTTTCTCTTGGAGTTAATTGCAGTTATTTTCTGAGTCCCAAACCCATTTACACTTCGGCCTCCTCTTGGATTCACAGCACATTTTCACTCACATCACTTCTGGGATTTGAGGTCGACATTGCATTCGTATAGTGTTCAGAAACTCTGACAATTCAGTCATATTTGTTGACTGAATTGTTATTTATATGTTATTTATTCATTATATTTATATAACCCAATATCACAGCAATAAGATCTTTACAGAATGTAAAGACAACAGCCGATGTTAGCCCCCCTTAGAGCCCCCACAAGGTAAGGAAAAATTCAAGAACCTAATCATTGGTAAAAAAAAAAAAAAGAACCCTCAGGGTTGGAAGGAGGATCCATTCCAAGGACAGACAGAGAGTAAAGAGATGTTCTGTTATACACATATACTTGTGTTTTCTTGGGATTTCTGGAACTAAAAAGTGCTCTATAGACCGTAAACATTCCATGCAAAATAGGGTTGGGCGATATCGAATTTTTATAACATTATACCGTTATACTGTGTTACAGTAAAAGGGGGAGAGACACGTTTAAAACCACACCGTGACTTCTTAATTCTACATTCAATGTAGCCCTAAGCATGAAGTTTACACTACTGTTGCAGTTAAAACACCCAAAGGTGACCAAATGTTGTGAAAATATGTTAATGTGAGCAGTAAATGAGTTTCTGCTGGTCAGTAAAGCAGGTGTTGTGCATCATGACATTAAGCATGCTGCTTTAGTTACGCATAGAAAGAATAGTGCCTTTTTTTTGCGAGTGGACAGCAGAGAGAAGCCGGCTTCATGTGATGAGAGCGGGAACATGCTCACTTGAGCACGTAAATGTCTCTGCAATTACCCTGATGGTAGCGCACACATTAAACTCTGTAAGTGTGTGAAAGTGAACAAGTACTTGTCCCAAAAACAAGAAGGAAACAAAGTTTCACAGCATGTATTTAGTCTGTTGTCATTGTGACAGGGCTCACGTGAATAAGGATCTGTGAGTTAATAAGCTGCCCTCTCTGCACTGGGTCTGTGATGAAGCTGCCAATGAGAGGATGTTCCGAACACAAACCCAAACCAAAAAGCCTGTGCCTCAGCGTCTATTTAGGCTCCTCCCTTTACTCTTCGGAGAGAACGAGGGAACAAGTGTTATGACACTGTCCATATAACACTGTCACCCTGACAACACTGCTCCTCTTTGGCTGTAATTTGTCACAGCATCTGTGCACTTCTTCTAGCGCAAGCTATCTATTTTGTATTTTGCTGTCTTATCAGACGCATTCAACATTGTTGTTTCAACAGTATAGGTAGTCGGCTTAGACGAGGGTCCTGTTTTAGCAGCTGCAGCAGAATTCAAAGATATGAAGATTTGAGGTGTTACCATCTTTGGTGCTATTTTCTTTACACATTTTTTTGCACATAGCCTTGATGTTGCCTTTTTGGCTCAAAACCAAAATGTTGCCAAATAGCAGAGGATGTGTTTTTTATGGGACCACCGACATGCTGGCTACGGTAAAAAGATGTCTGCCACATGATGTGAAAGTTGGCGGTAACATGATGGCCAAATAGAGAGCGCTGATTAGTTGTGTTATTACCATGCTGTTGCTGTTGAAAAGGTATGCTTATATTAAAGAAAAAGATGTTCTCTAATCATCTTTATATTGGCATGCACTGCTGCACATTTCAGGGACTTAATATAAACATGGCCCATTACACACTGGGTTAAACATCCCGGCACTAGATTTGATGCCGTCAGCATGCTAGAGGGAGCAGCCGAAAGACACTTATTGATGAACTAAATGGGTTAATTGGCTATAAATGTAACATTACAGCTGTAATAATGATATATGTAACATTATTACAATGTAAATTATATCTTCTTTCCACATATTGATGTAGATAAGTCTAAAACTAAAATTTACTGTGTACTTTGGTATGTGCTGTAGAGGTTAAAAAAAAGTCTTGTATGGTAGTTCAGTCCCAGTGTGTGTGCTTCTGTCCAATTGGCTTGTCATTTCCGTCCTCTGATTGGCTGAGGCTTGTTGTTTACCGGTTGCCAAGGAGACAAGTCTTAGAGAAGAGCAAGACACAAAGCAACTGTGTGCTTGGGGAGAGCCTGACTTGAGACCTGAGAGAAATGGCTCTCATATTGTGTCTGCATTTAAAGTATTATTGTATACTTAATTAAAAATAGAGTTTTGCGGTAGATTATTATAAAATCTCTAGCCTTGGTTAAAGACACACAGATCATAAACCAGCTTTGTGTTAACCTTTTTGAACATATTTTGAATCATTTAATCCTGTGGAAAAGGCACACAGGAGACATTTTCAAAGTTCAAACATAAGATCAAATTCAATTCAGTTTTACAATCGCAAGTTCAAAAAAGTTGGGACATTGTGTAAAATGTAAATAAATACAGAATGCAATGATTTGCACATCTCATAAAATCAAATTTTATTCACAGTACAACTAGGGGTGTGCACAAATAGTTGAATATTCAAATCTTAAAATATTAATTCAAAAAACACTCTTCGAATTTCATTGATTTTTTTTTAATGAATGAATGATTTATTTCTTTGCTGGTCATAAATGAAATAATACTACAATGAAGCCTTTACACAAACTTAAACTAGTTACACCTATACACTAGGTGGCTCAATGGAGCGTGCGATGGAAAATGTTTAGTGTTGTATTTGATGACAAAATGGCGTCCTTCGCCTCTAAGCATAGCGAAGTTTGGAATTACTTTGAACAATATAATCAGCTCATCGTGTGCAAAAGTTATAACAATAGCACCACGACCATGAGGAATCATATTAGGTCCAAACACAAAAACATAATTATTGACCTGCCAAATTAAGACAAACAGCTGCCCACTGCATTTGCGACTGCAAGTAACAAAACACAGGATGTAGCCTATAACTTTGTTTCTGTGTATATAACACAATACACGTTCAGAAATACATTAAATAAATTAACAACTGGCTCATTAAACATAATTTTAAAAAACGAAAATTTGAGTATTCACTTTTTATGAGCTTAAAAATTTGAATCTAATATTTGTGGAATTGAGAATCATCACAACAGCAATTGCCTCAAAGGGCTTTACAGATTCAAAAAAGCAGCAAACAGACAGTCTGTATTAGACAACACCCCCTGTCAATTTTCGGAAAACTCAAAAAAACCCATCCAGGGAAAAAGAGCAACCTTAGGGAGAACCACAGAAGGAGGATCCACTCCCAGGATGGACAGGCTGTGACATAGATGTACCCAGGGCAGTTGTATACAGTGTAGTACATTGACAAATTGTCTGTCATATTAAATGAATGAAAATGAATATAGTTCATGAAAATATGAACAGGAACAGTTCACCATCTGAGTGAGAGGAACTGGAGTTGGAGAGGAAGTCACAACCTCAGTCATGTGGAATGCCTCAAAATAACACTCTTTACTGTAGACGTGTCTGGAATTCCAAATAACCCCACATGGAAGCACAAGAGCTTTTTTTAGACTGTGCGTCATCATTAAAGACTCAAATCTGCTCATGTCAATGTCCTGGCAGCAGGCTGTGGTCCAGGCACATTTCAGTTACTGTGACTGAGACTGTGACTCATCCAAGGGTCATAGCACTGCCTGCATCAGTAAATCACTAAACCAGTGCTAAACCAGGGCTAAACCTAAAATGCAGTACTGTACCTTTTAGGTTGAGGCCTGTGGTAACATAGGCCCCCAGTTGTGTCCCTTTGTTCAAAGTGAGCTAAAATACAACTTTCTCTGTGAGCCTGTGAATCGGTCTTTGTTTATTATGTCTCCTGTATTCAAGTTCAGTAAAATTACCACGTTTCAACCTGTTAACACTTTCCCTTAAGACCTGGCTCTGAAAAAAACAGGACTAATACACGACTAATCTAGGACTAAACCAGGACTTAACCAAGAATGACTATTGGCTCAACGAAGTAGTGTATGAGTACCATGACTTAGCAAATCGATTGATTTATGCAGTTTTTGAAGTGCTCTTTGTAAATTTAGACCAACAGCTCCCTCTGCTGCTCATACTCTTGAACTACACACAGAATTAAATCACATCAATCCCCTTCAATTTTTTAACTTAAGGTAAGCACTTAGGTACAGAATGTGAAACAGACATCCTCTGCTAGCCAAGGCTCACTTACAAATCCATTCTAAAGCCCAGCTGGAGTCACTGCAAGGTCTCTCAGACTCTTTTCACTTGGTTTACGTTCTTATTGTTAAATAGGTACATGTACATGCTGTTTCAAAGTTATCATCATACCTTTAATAATAACAGGTGTGGTCCCATAAACCATATAATTTTTTCAGACTTTCTACTGCATTATTTACAAGTTAACACAATTTTCCCACTGTTGCTATAGTGTGATTTGAATGTCGACTCCAATGGTTCTCTTTCTACTTAAAAATATCTGGCCAATTGGTTGAAGTCTAGTTTGAGATTAGACACAAAACTGCTCAGCTATCAAAGTCATATTGTTGTGTGTTTCAGATGTGAAGGGCCCTCCTGCTCACGCCCGCTTCTCCTGTGGACAGAGCCCCACTCAGAC
>JAWCTZ010000375.1:0-44718 GCA_036850595.1 Rhyacichthys aspro | reverse complement strand
CATGTTTTAATAAAATGCCAAATCCTTCTTTGTCACGGCATTGACAAATCAATCTAGTCATTAAAATACCATAATTCAATAATTCATAATGCAAGTTTATGAAAAAAAAGAAGGAAGAAAAGTTGTCCAGTCAACAATGCCTGTAATCAGAATCAGTGCTCTGAGATGATAACCTGACTTGCCTTTACAAAGGAAGGTACTTTAGATGAATACCTGGAGGTGACTGGATGAACCAGCTGTCAGAAAGCAAAACTGCCCTAACTTGCCAATGGTGCTGTACACAGTCCCATGCGGGCTTGCATTGGGATTTGGTTTCAAACAATTACTATTCAAGAAAAACTCATATCTAGGGATTTAAAAAAATGACCCTGTGAATGTGAAGGCTCTGTGTGGTGTGGACCTCAGACCACTCCTGTCACACTTTCACTACACAGATTCAAGATGCACTCCCTGAAACGCAGTTAGTCTGTAGTTACAGCTTTGCATTATAAACTTCAGTAGCCTTTCATCTAATAGTCCTACAGACATTTTAATGGTAGAAAACAAAAGTGGAGTAATCTCAATTTGTTATTTCATTCTTTTTCGAGGATTTTGTTTCTATGATGTTAACCAATCTGCTGCTTCAGTTAATGAAGTGCCCTCATGTATGTCTGGTACCGATCTGTGAGAGCCAGCCTCGTCGCTGGTGAGTGCTGCCGTCGAGTGGCATGGGCAGGTATAGCATGTATCACCTGTAACACCACACACTTGTAAGTGTAGAAACTAGGCACAACTATCAAAATCAGCAGGAACCATCTCTAATCTGTGAGATGGATGTTTTCAGTGACATAAATGTTGATCTTTATACTAAATTTAAAAAATATATACTTACTAACAATACCACTTTTAGTCGCACATCTACAATGACAACAGACCTACCAGGCGTTCGAGTTTACTTTTATTAATTCATTGACAATTGTTTAAAATTCGCTATCTTTCTCTGATCTGATGGAGAGCTAGAACTCATTTATCTATGTTCAAGGCTTTTAACAGTGCATAAAACATATAAGCAGACAAAACACTGGTAATATACAGTGGTCATATTTGACATATCTGAACATTTTAAATTAAAAGTCAGAACAAGAACAATACAAGGTTTGAACATAGGGAAAGAAAACTACAATTCACACTTGATAAAACAACAAAACAAAAGTGGAAGGCTGTAATATTTCCCAGTGCACTAACCACCCCATCCATTACCAAAATAAAACCAAACCAAACCAGAGCACCACTGGCAAAACAGCATGACATAGGGTTGTGGGAGAATGCTCTAAGGGTCTTTAGTTGGACTCTCTTCTTGGGCCCTTGCAGCCTCTTCTACAAGGGGCCAGTTTCTTCTACAAATGGTAGAGGGGTCCTGGACAACCCAGTGAAGCGAGGGGCCCCAAAGCGTCAGCCACTCAGTCTCGAGCCTCCTCTATTGTTTCAGAATCTTTGATCTGTGGCAATGACGAGAAATCAAACATTTACGCTTTTCCTGAACTCCACCAATCACTGACATGATCCAGGATAACATGGTCATGCAGCCAAACCTCCCTCCAAGTGCCTCCCCGAAACAGCGCCACTACAAAACACTTGATTCATGATGGTAAATGATGTCCTGCCAATGTGAGTAGTGACAGCTGATATGTTGTTAACTGTACTATACTACTCAAAGAAATACTACCAATATTAAGAACTTGTTTGGGTTTTCTTTTGGTATTGCTGCACGTGTTTTTTTACTCACCTATGCATAGGCTAAATGCAAATGTTATTGTTGCAGCCAGTCACTATATTCTGTTTTGTATTGAAAGTAGGTTTTTGATTGGTAATTTAAACATAGGACAGTTGTATGACATCTGTGGTTGGAATTCTCAAACACTGCCAAATAATTAAAGTCAATCAGAACCTCACTCGCCAGTGTCACTTTCTTCAGTTTTATTAGATTACAAGCGACCAGTTAAAAGCACAAACAATTAATGTGGTATACCCACTCAGTAACAGCAGTGCACTTATTAAAGTAGGATTCGTGATCTTTGATGGATCAACACTGAGTGTACAATGACAACCTACTGTTGGCCGACCATGGATGTATTTCTGACATATTTCTGTACTCAGAATATTGCCTTTGGCTCAATATTTAGCTGTTTTTTTTAAAAATAGAATTAATTAGCATTACATAAGCTAGTCATTTCTCTCCTGAGACACTGACATTAAACACATGTAGTATGTCGGCTGTCAGGGTCATGTGGTTCAGGTTAGAGAAGACTAATTAAAGCAGAATTAAAAAGTATTATGGATCCACTTGTAGCTCCGGTATGCTCCAGCAGAGGGCGGCACCGCGCGGCTGCTCGCTAGCTCACGCACCCAGCGGAAGTACTCGCACTGCGCATGTGCAGGTTTAAACTGCGGAGGGCGCGTCTCAGAGCTTTTCGGAACGGGACTCGTCTGGTCTCTGTCAGGACTCTGTCAGGTGGGTTTTGGAGGCTCTTGCTCTGGATTTAGTCCATTTATCTGTAGTTTCTTTCAACTTTGCAGTATTTTAGTGAAGCAAAATTCTGTTGCAGTTTGCTGTTGGTAGTTGAACAGAATGTTTGCCGTTCAGTGCTGAGCACCTCATGAGTCGAGCAGCAAAAACACCCCCAAAGAAGCAGTGAAACACAGGTTCATCAGACTTTATAACAGCCCCAGAAATGTGATTTCATCTATTTGGATTTTAGGTGTTGCTATTCTATTTTAACTGGCTATGGTTTGAGTAGCAATATGTTTAAGATTTGAATGGCTTCAAACCACAGACTTAAATAGTTATTAAAAAAAAATAGTTCTATAGCCAAACAGTGTTTATAAAAACAATCTTTTACTTGTTTTATCTTGAACAGTTTCAATAAATGGGACTGATAAAATTACATTTTTGGGGACACAGGATATTGTTTAAAACACCAAGTGTTACACTGTGTGCATTGGCTCAATAGGCCATAAAACCGTCAGTTTTACCTAATGTCCTCCACCGCGGTGAACTTAGTTTGACGTTGGATGTTGGATATTCAGCTCCGTAGCCACAGCGACTCGGTCTCTCGACTGTGTCCCGCCTTCAGTAACACGGCAGCGGATGATTCTAGTGGAAACTTCGCTCCTATCGCCAGGGGTTGATACTTAGGGACCGTCGATAGATTGCCAAAGCGGTGAACGTTTTGCTAAAGGTACTTCTTTCCTCAATAGCTTCTAGGGAAAACGATCTAATGTACTCAAATTAGTTACCATAATTAGCACTTGTGTAGTAGAGCAACACACACCGTATTTCTATCGGGTTTTATCCATTTCCTGATTTTATATTTTTTTTATCAATAAAATTTTTTTTCAAAATTTTTTGTTTTGGGAAAACATCACCCCAAATCATCTTATCCCCTAACACTTCTAGTCTGGTAGAATTATGCACATCTCTCTTTATCATGTTTAATCTCTTTGCTGATTTTATATGAATTTTTATTTCTAAAAGTGGACAATTTCTCAACAGCCCCTTGGTCATGTGACACAGTAACCTCAAATCACTTAATTCCTTTAACAGTAGTCTGGTAGAATGATGCATGTTTTAATCCCACTTCATTAAATACAGTCAATCTATCTAAAATCATTTGAGCAGTTGAGAGATGACATTCTGAGGAGCTTATTAATAAAGAAAATATAATGGTATTAGAGCCCTTACTCTTGAGGAGCTCTTGGTTAATCTACAAGGTATTAAGATTGCAGAAGTTGTTGGTAATTTCTACCAAACATTCTTTAGCATCAACATAAGAAATGAACACTCAAATATTAGACAATGTATGAGGACATGTGCTCAGATGCTTGACACAAGAAAATGTGGAAAATCCTGCATGAAATACTTGTTGAAGGAACTGTTGTGCTCACATTGTGAATCATATATATATATAGACACACATTGGGGGCATGTTCAAATATTACACCTCTTTGGGTAGTATTTCACCAGACATTTACCAAAGACTCACATCTGGCAATCTCAGGGGTCATGCCAGAAGGCTTCAATGGAAGAGAATAAAATTAGCTAATTTTGCTGACTGAGGCTTTTCAATGTAATGTATCACTATGTATCACTATAAGGAATGAAGTAAGGGAAATCTATAAGCTCTGGAGCAATTCACATACTCCTTGAAACTCCAGAAAAAGTAAATAGATGGATAGATAGATGGATGGATGAAAACCATTTGGTTTCAAGACGAGGAGAAGAGTCCGGACGGAGGTGCTTAAAGAAGGTAAATCACTACAATAACTTAATATAATTAGCAAATTATGGCTTTATTGACACGTTGGAGGCAAGGGCCTTTTGTAAAAAAAAAAAAAAAAAAGCTCACTTGCTTCATTGGTCCAGTTTATCCTCAACTGAGTTATGAAACTAATGTGAGGCCATTTGCAAGGGCAATAAGCTGTACATGTTCAAAGATTGTTCACTATACAGTGGTCCCTCGCTATAACACAGTTCACCTTTCGCAGACTCGCTGTTTCGCGGATTTTTTTTTAGTGCAATTTTGCATGCTTTTTTTTTTTTTTTTTTACAGCATATGAATGCGCATTGTGTTCTGCGTCCTGATTGGCTAAGAGAGAACTCGCGCATTGTGTTCTGCGTCCTGATTGGAGGAGAACTGCATGTGCTGCGTCCTGATTGGCTAAGGGACTGTAGACCATTGTCAATCAATCTCCTCCGTGCCGTGTCTCCTGTACAGTACAGAATGCGTTCGCCTTGCCAAATTTACATAAATGTTTGATCGCTTGCAGTGTGACTCTGAAGTGCTGTATGTTTGCAAGTTTTCTCCCGACAAAACCCACAATGTCGACGAAACGTTCTGCACCGACAAAGGCACCTGGGGTCAAAGGCACGGAAGATGCTAAGGTCTTGAATTTAGAGTTTAACAAGAGAGAAATGTGAGAAAATGTTAATGCCTGTCTGAGAAAAGTGTATAAAGTGTGTGGTGAGGGGTTTTACAGCCTTAAAACATATATAATAATTGTAAAAAATAAAGCTGACTACTTCGCGGATTTCGCCTATTGCGGGTTATTTTTGGAACGTAACCCCTGCGATAAACGAGGGACCACTGTACATTACCTTTGTGATATTACCGCTAGAGATTGGGCGGAGATAGGCCTACTTGGCACACAACGATAGATGTTTTTTTCAGAATGGTATATTTCTTCTCATTGTATTGTCTTAGTCAATGACAGTTCTGTAACATAGATGAACAAAGTATGTGTTTCCCCATAGGGTTTCCTTTAAAACATGAAAGTAATTAGAAAAATGAACTATAAGAATAAAATTTATTATTAGTACTATGGGATGCTATTTATCAAATAGAGAGAGTGAAGATAAGTAAAGCAGTCTGAGACTCTGTGATTTTTCTCAAGTAAAAGAAACTACTTGTGCAATTTGTTTTATTTAAAGGTACAAACAGGAAGGGCTTCTGAAAAAGAAATGCAGATCACTGAGGACCCATTTAATATAGCCTCAAAGTCACAACTGCAGTCACAGCTGCCACAGCAAAACTCTGGCATAGCAGATGAGGATCATGGGCAGCAGCCAGAGATGGAGACACAACCACAGCCACAGCAGGAAGAAACACAGCAACAACAGGCACAACCGCTGCAGGCACAAACCACGGAAGCAGCAGGCACAACCGCTGCATGCACAATCACAGCCACAGCCAAAACCCGCAGCAGGTCCAACACCAACAGCAAGTACAACCACATTCTCAACATCCAAAGCAGCGGCAGCCACAAGTACAGCAATAGCTGCAGCCACTAAAACAGCAGCTACAACCACAACACCTTGATTTTGAAATATTTGACACTCAAGTTGAAACATCAGATGAGGACACTGGTCTGTACAAACCAAAAAGTGACAAAAATAAAGTAGGCCAAAGGAAAAAATACAGAGACTGCAGAGCAGGGCCCAATGTTTTAAAAATTTCAATATTAAGAAAACAATGGGACAAAATAAACCCAGGTATGGGACGACAAGCCTTAACAACAAATTTGTCAAATGCAATCCAAGTTGTCCGTTGGCTGGAAACAAAATTGCCAATATTTCCATGCCTCAGCAGAATGCCAGTTTGAAAGCTGTAAAGCAGTCTATCATTTCACAAACAAATTTCAGCCAAAATCAACAGATAAAAGGATTCTAATCAAAGTAACACGATTTGGAAATGTGACACATAAACCGAAAGAGTAAATTTAGACCAGCCAGATATCAAAGAAGGGGAGCGATTGCACGGTTCGGTCGAGAAAGGGGTAAGTAATTATTATTCAATGTTTTAAAAAAACATATATATAATAATATAACAAGAAGTTTGACAAAAGATGCATTAAAGACAATTTCTGTAGAGGTCAGAAAAGGCAACAGGCTTCATGACGACATAATGATCTTATGCTTACACAAAATATAATAAAGGGGACCAGCAGCCATCCCTCTCTTCTAAAGACTATCTTAGCCATTTAAAAGTTGATCCCCTTTCAATTCACCTTCAAACAGAAACGGGCATTAGAATGTTAGCAGAGCATTTGAAAGACAAACCAGTGTCATATCTTGATGCCAGTGGAGGTGTAGTTAAAAAAAACAAAACAAATGAGTCCTGAACTACGCTTTGGTGTTGCCTGACATGAGAAAGGGTAAGCCTCTTTTACCTGTTACAGAACTCGAAACCAACTCTCACACTATTCCATCAATAACTTCCTGGCTGTTGGAATTCGGAGGAAAACTATCAATCATCACCAAAAAAAAAAGGTCAGGACAAATTGAAACCGATTTCAGCTGGGCCCTCATCAATTGTTTTACTAAGGAGGACTTCTCTGCATACATCAAGAGAGCTTTTTCTTTGGTATTTTGAGGAGTGGACGAAATTTCACAATTTACACTGATTCACCTTTGCTCTGCTCATATCCCAAAAGTGGTATGTCAAGCTCTCAGTAAAAAGGCAAATGACAAGGGTATTAAAGAGTATACTGCCTACTGCTTTGTTGCTCTCCTTAACTGCACATGCAAAGAAAAAGCTATGGACATCTTTTATCACGTGTGTACTGTTCATGTCAACACAGGACAATGACCTCGTAACAGTAAGCAAAAAATACCTGGACACTTACATTAATAGGAAACAGACTATTGATGTTGAGAGTGAATGTACAAATGAGGAGGAAAGCATTGAACAAAAACACACAATTGCAGACTCCCCGTTCGCCAGAGCTTTCACACTCACAAGGGACCAGGCACAAGTTGATGTCTTCTCAGAGGATGAAAGTGAAGACGAAAATAGTCACTACTGTCGTGGTGCTGTGGAATGTCTACTAAAACCTACATGGGTGTCTTTCCACTATGTAGTGGCATTTTACTTGGAGACCTCAAACAAAATCACAAAGACACACAACCTAAAAAAAAATCACAAAAGACAAAACATGTTGAGCTGTGGTTCGGGCTGGTAAAGCATTCCAGTCTTCAAAAAAAGAAGTATTTAAGACCAGCAGAATTTGTGACAAAGATGTTCTGCTCTATGAAGGTAAGATACGTGGAACATATTTATCAACACAATCTTCCTAGTCAATACTTCATAAAAACAAAGAACCTTGTTCCAGGCCAAAGGAGGGCCAGCAAAAAATATGGAACAAGCGTGAGAGCTCTGCAGCTGCAACCACCAAGTCCAAATATTTTAACCCTCTTCAAGTGCTGCCAAAACCCAAAGTACGCCCTAAAAAGATGAAAGAAGATCCAGAAAGGAAAGAAAAGGAGGCACAGGTAAAAATTTCACCTTGTTTTTTATAACAAACATTTTTAATAGCTATATAATTTAAAATTTATTTTTTTATAATTATTAATCAATTTACAGATGACTTTATTGTAGAAAAAAAGGGCAGAGAGGTGACTGTATCAGTTCTGCCCACACAAAATGAGGTATACAGCCTTACTGTTCGCCACCAAGACATCCTTTCACTCAGACCACATTAATGGCTAATAGGAGGGGTTAGTATTTGTTTGAATGTTGAATTAGACATAATACAATTAGTGTATAGTTCCTCAGTAAATAGATTTGTTTCCACAGATGATGCAAGATTTATTTCACCTCACTGCACACAAGGCAGGTGTGCTGGATTCAGTGTATCTGATGGACCACTACACAGCTGTAGTCATCAAGTCTCAGGTGGATGAATGGAAATGTGCTCTGTGCAAATGAATTTGTACTTCATGTGTTAATATGTACATAGTTATTATTTTGTTTTTCTTATTATTAGTTTAATAACGCTTTAATGTTTTAAACATGGACGGATGTAGCTAAACAAGAACAAATCTTTGAGAACTGCTAAAAGACTAATATTGTAACTAGTGTGGTGATTTTAAATAAAAAGATAATATAAAAAAGTGTAGGTGGTAAAACCTGATGTTGCGTGTGATTCTAATAGAATTAATGGATTTAAGTCATTTAAGTCAAAGGGACAAAACTCTTTCCTGACTGTGGAAGTTCATGGACACATCCAAGCAAAAGGTTTCCAAAAAATCTGAACATCTGAACGTAGGTTTAGAGGTCAAGACCTTTCACCTTGGATGAGCTCCTCTTTTTTTGCTCCACTACATAAACTTTTTTCTTGATGATTCTGGATGAAACGGTCAGGAAGGAGATATGTCAGGAAGGACTATATGTGATAAAAAGAGGTGTGCATGATTCTACCAGAGTGTTAAAGGAGTTAAGTGATTTGAGGTGACTGTGTCACAGGACCTAAAAGCTATTGAAAGAAAATTGTTATTTTTGGACATAAAAAAATTCATAAAATCAGGAAACGGATAAAACTCGATAAAAATAAGGTGTGTGTTGCTCTACTATACTAGTACTTATTATCTAATTAATTAACTAATTATTATTATTCATTTGAGTACACTAGATCATTTTCCCTATAAGCTATTGAGAAAAGAAGTATTTTTAGCATAAAAACAATGGCAATTTACGGTCCCTAAGTATCAACCACTGGCTTTGACCAGAGAGGACTAAGCACAGAAAATACAAAATAAGGCCAGTGGGGACAAACTGAGAACTGCCGGGGAAAAAAGCACACACGTTTCTTTTTAAGCACACGTTTGCTAATCAAATAACGTTGTGTTGTTTTTTCCCTTTTCTCTTTCAGTCTCCATCTATCTCTTTCTTGTTTTAGAAACTCCTTTTTCTTTTTTTTTCTTTTTGTTTCTTTTTATTCTGTGAACCCATTGAAATCCCATTGAAAGTCAAATCCGTCAGACACTTGTCAACTCCGTCAGACAAAAAGAGTTAACATATAAGGTTATTTCATTATGTTCAAAAAACACATAGGGGTTAAGTAGTAGCCATTTTGTTTTAAGCTACTTGCTAAATGCCAACAGGAGCTCTTTTAACCCTCCTATTCTCCTTGGGGTCAATTTGACCCCTTTCAATGTTTATCATTCAAAAAATAATAGTTGCCTTTGTTTTTTTTGCTTCATATTTCATGACTTTTCCTAATTTGATGGGGACAACTGATTAAGCATAAACTTTTCATGATGATATTTTTTCAATGTGCTGAACACATACTATACGCATTGGTGTTCCTCAGGGGTCAATTTGACCCCAAGCTGTTTTAGATGTGTAAAACGTGTCTGTCTGTGTGTGTGACCTAATAACCCCACACCTGCAGGTGCAGAGGTGATACCTGTGATGCCCAGTCCAGCTTTGCCTGGAATATGCAGGTTTACACCAGAACAAAGTCAGGGCACAAGGGTTGTGCTTGATATGGCTGAAGGACTGCATGGGCATAATATTACATGTGATCATTTTTTCACATCTTATGCCCTGGGTGAGGAACTGCTCAAAAGGAAGGTCACAATGTTGGGAACAGTGAGAAAGAATAAACCAGAGCTTCCCTCTGAACTTCTTGCTGTCAAGAACAGGAAGGTAACATCTTCAGTGTTTGCCTTCACTGACAACGCAACTGTGGTCTCCTATTGCCCCAAGAAAGGGGCAAAGGGAAAGAAAAATGTCCTGCTGTTCAGCACCATGCACAAAGATGCTGCCCTGAGCAGCAGAGAAGACAAAAAACCACAAATGGTGCTGGACTACAATCAGACAAAGGGAGGGGTGGACAACTTGGACAAGGTCACAGCCACATATAGTTGTCGGCACATGACGTTGGCCCCTTGTCATCTTCTTCCATATCATTGATGTGAGTGCATACAATGCATTTGTGATATGGAGTGAAATAAACAAGGACTGGAACAGGGGAAAACTGAGCCGAAGGAAGATTTTCCTGGAGCAGCTTGGTAATGCACTGGTGAAACCTCAGATTGAGAGAAGATGGTGCCTTCCAAGAGCATCAACAACTGCTGTAGCTGTTGTGAGGGACATAAACAGAAACAAACACCCAAACTCCTCCAATGGTACAACTGTGGGCAAGAAATGTGTCAGGTGTCAGGTTTGTCCCACCCGAAATGATTCTAAGACTAGCATGACCTGTTTGAAATGCAAGAAATATGTCTGCAAGGAGCATGCGCACACTCTCTGCACGTCCTGTGTGCAGTAGTGCATCAATCAATATGGTTCATTCTGTGAGAGTCATGAATGTGCACCCCAAATTAGAAAAGATTTGGATGGAAGATTTTCAAGACACACTAACTCTAAAACTCAAAGTTTGACCTGATGGTGGCGCAACAGGAAAGGTCATATCATCACCAAAACCACTAGGGTACATACTCTTGTGGTCATTAATGTTGTCAGAAAATTTGAGAAGATTTGTATGAAAACTTTTCAAGATAAGTTAATTCTAATTTTGGCCTGATGGTTTAAGTTTGGCCTGATGGTGGCGCTAGAGAACAGGTCAGCTTTCATTATAAAGGGCTTATTTATGTATTCAACAAATAAACAAAGTGTCTGACACAAAAACTCGGGCAACAATTCTCTGTAAATCATTTTCTGGACGCAAATATCCCTGGGGTCAGATTGACCCCCGAGGGTAAAAAGTGTTAGTAAATTTGAGGAGAATAGGAGGGTTAAGAGAATTAAATCAATTCAACTTTTCTAACAGTTTTTTCAGAAATTTGAGAGAGTCATGAGGCTGTGGTCAAGAATGGGTGACAAGGGGGGTGGGGAGTGAAATAATGATGCACTAGCCATGATGACCCCCAGACTCTTAACTTGTGGAGAGGGAACTATAGAGTCATCATTGCAAATGGAGAAACTGTATAATTAATTGTGTTTGTCAATTTTTGTGTTTATCAGTGTGGTATCAGTAGTCTGTTGTTCGCAGATGCAGTCAGTCGAAGCAGAAGATGGACCTCCACTGGTGTTTTTTGACCTGGAGACCACTGGACTGAGTGAGTAGTAGACAGAAAAAACATGTCACTGTTTCATCTCTATACTTATTTAAGTTTTACAAGTTAATTGAGTAATGTGTAACCAGCATTGTCCTGTATGGGCTCGGGTGAGACAAGAGCCATTACTTCCCAGAAAGTCAGTTTTGCAAATTCCCAATTGAAAACTTAATAACATTTCAGGAAATCTGCAGGGAAGGCATATGTTGACAGTAGGATTGAGCAATATCCAATTTTCATTTTTCCAAAAATCATACAGTGGTATACGGTATTACAGATTGACCGATATGAGTTTTTAAAGGCCGATGCAGATATTTTCAGAACCTTCAGGCCGATAGTCACAGCCGTTGTTTTTGGACCGATAGAGAGGTCCGGTTTTGATAAATTAATGAATAAAACAATAAAAAAGATGCCTAAAAATGTTAAGAATTATAAAGTTATGTTGAAAAGAATCTCCCTTGTTTTGATGTCAGTGTAACTTTAGTCCGGATTGCCATGTCTTTGACTGAAATACCTAAGAATGGGAGGACATGGAGAGATGGAGTAGCAATCAAGATCAATCTTGTGTGCTATTAAGTAAAATGAAACAAAAGTTTTTATTAACAATACTATAACGTTTATTGAACTTTTAGTGCAAATTAGCAACACAGCATTTTCTCATCACAAAAGGTGCCATCATAATAAGATTATCTTTTCACTTCCAACCAACTAGATAGTATAAATTGTAAAAAAAACAACAACAAAAAACAACAAAAAAAAAAAAACAGGCATTCACAAAAATAAACTTTGAAGAGTAAAGGTTGTTTCAATGCACTTAAGTCAAGTAGCAGGATTACTTAACTTAAGTACTATGTTAATAATATTAATATCACACAGGATAAAGCTTGATTATGATGAATAAACACAATCACTAGTTGTATATTATACACGCTCCATGCAGCTGCAGTTAAAAAAAAATAAACACACTAGACGTTAACGACACGACAGACTGCATATTATTATAGTGTGGATTAATGGAATAGTAGTAATTCTTTAAATTCCGTTTGTCCATTTAGCCTGTCCGGTGCGCAACAACTTTATGCTATCCTGTTTCTCCATTTAGCATCTAGCCAGTGTCTTCGATGTACATTTCTCTGCATTGTTAAGGCACAATATAAAAATAAAACCCCAATATAGCTCCGCTTTTTTACAGTTTTACTTTGTGGCACTTCAGTTTTTTCTTTTAAAAAATCTAACGCCTTATATTCATCCAGTTTATGCATTTAGCCATTAGCCTTTATGTCTTTTTAATAGCTGTGGTGAGATTGATTTCTCAGCCTCATTAAAGCACAATTTAAAAGCCCCAATACGTTGAGGTCTCTCCGCTATTTTCTAGTTTAATTTCGTGGCACTTCAAGACAACAGTTGAACGAACAGCGTGACTTAACACGTTGCAACGTGTTTCATCAAACTAGCTGAAGAAGCAAATGCAACAGGTGTGTTCTGAGTAAACTTCTCGGTCTGTGCTCGTGCTGCGCACCCACGGCCCTCTACAGTCAAATGGTGCGGCTGCAGCTGGGGTCCTTCAGTCATGCGGTCAGTAGTCGTTCAAAAAACTGCCTGAAAATGGGCCAGTATGACAATATTTTGAGCCAATCTCTTAAAATTAGCAAAAATCGTCCCGATATATCGGCCGTCCTCTTTACAGTATTATCGTCTACAAGCCTCAAGGGGGATAGACACATTTAAAACCACACTTCTTAATTCTTTAACTCTGTGAATTAAACAGTTTTACGGGTACTTAATGCTATGGTAAAATTTGTGAATGTTTCTGTTAATGAAGTATTGATATAATAAACTCTAAACCAAGTGATAGGCTTAAATCAGTAAAAACTGAACTGAAGTACTTATTGGTAACATTGAGTGAACTTGAAAATAAAACTCTCCCTCAGGACATAAAACTACTAATAAAAATGAAATAAAATTAAATACCTATAATACATTAAATAAATTATTAAATACTTCACACCAGTATTAACAAAATAATATTATAGTAACAAAGAACCACACAGACTTTAGTGAAAAATGAGCAACCCTTTTTAGAGGCTTATAAGTTTGTTATGTGGAAAACTGCAAGCTTACTTCTGCCAACAAGCATGGGTCTGTCGCTATCTGCAACTCTCACCCCCAGATTCCACTGCATGCGTTGCGGCGTAGCATGCGTAGCATCCGGATTTTCAAAGTAATACAAAAATATACGCACTTAAGTTTCTTATTTCGAATATTTATATGTGCATATACACAAGTAAGCATTAAATGCAGTAAAATCTGCAAAAACAAAGCTTTTTTGTACCTAATTTAATGAGGAAAATCTCCGTAGAGTGAAAGTGATTGCAAACTAAACTTGTTTTCTGGTCCTCCTTCTTCTGGATAAACAGTTGTATGGGTCCTGCACACGTCTTTATCAATTGCTTTTATTGCGTCATCTCATATTTCCGCTCCGCAGCAAATCTGATACGCATCCAGTAGGCTCGGGTGTGCGACGTCGGTCGGTGGCGTTCCGCAGCGGAGCGCATGCAGTGGAACCCCAGGGTCACTCTTCCCTTCCGTGTGGCCGCCATCTAAAGGGATGGAGTGAGAAAGGACGAGTCTTATCAGAAAGGGAATAATAGAAGTGCAACTCTCGCTAATGTTATGTGATCAAAAATCGCGTGCCTCTGCGATTTGGAAATTGCACTTTTTAAAATCACGATTATATCGCAAATGCGATTAATCGTCCAGCCCTAGTTGCATGGACTAAACATGGACTACAGGCTTCAATAATTTATTAAGTTATTATTGTCAGAGGGAGACAATTGTACTGTACTGAAATAACGTTGAGTCCCAGTCTTACTATCTCTCTCTCTTCTGCTCTCAGGTCGGGGCAGTGAGATTGTGCAGCTGGCGGCCGTAAGCTCCTCCCACTTCCTGAACCTGTACGTGGTGCCCCAGGGTCGTATGGAGTGGGGGGCGGTGAGGGCCACGGGATTGACAGTGCACCACCACAGATTGTTCCTGAACAAGAAACCCTTGCTCTGCACCCCCCCAACAGAAGCCCTGCTGGCCTTCATCTGCTTCCTACACATGGTACACACTGACTTTGTACTTGACGATGCACTTGTAAAATACAGATATGTTTATTATCCCTGAAGGGAAAATCATTTGCACGATACATTCATTCAACGCTACATAACACCACACATTCATAAAAACACAGTAAGTCTTATTAAAAAAAGTAAAGTGCCTAAATTGATAAATAGATCGAAAGCATTTGTATCGCTGTCCTTATGCTTTAGTTATGTTATTCAGCAGTCTGATAGCAGAAGGAATGAAGCTGGCTCTTGCTGGCTCTTTGTTCTGTACACAGGTAAGGAACACCCACTCCCAGAAGGCAGAAGTTGAAAGCAGCTGCTCAAATTGTTCCAGTTCAAGTTCATTTTATTTGTATAGCACATTTACAACAGCCACTAGGCTGACCAAAATGCTTTACAGAAGAGGAAAATTATAAAACGTATACAGAAAAAAAACAACAGTTTAAAAAACCACCGTAAAAAAAAAAAAAAAATACTGTATAACAGTAGTCAATACACAAAGGAAAATAAAAAAAAGGTTTTCGTTTTTAGCAGCGACTTAAAAAAGGGCAGAGAAGGGGCCATTCTAATCTCGAAAGGCAGGGTATTTGTGGTCCAGCCACCGCAAATGCATGCTCCCCTCTACTCTTGAGTCTAGCAGGAGGAACTACCAACAACGCCCAGTCACAGGATCTTAAACTTCTGGATGGGGTATATAAATGAAGGAGTTCAGAGATATAGACAGGAGCTATGTGATGTAAAGCTTTATAAACAAAGAGTAGAATTTTAAAGTCTATTCTCTGCTGAACTGGCAACCAGTGACGAGATCTGAGAATTGGGGTGATATGTTCATGTTTGTAACACTTTAGAAGAAGTCTGGCCACAGGGTTTTGGACTAGCTGAAGGTGCACTCTTGACCCTGTTATTCTCTGAACCCTTCATACCAGGCCAAGAAAGAGAAGGTGAGGAGGCTCTCTATGTGGCAGATATAGAAACTGTGGAGAATTGGATTCGCTACATCCAGTTTTCTTCTCTGCTGCTGACTCTCTTTTTAAAAATCATATGGGTTTTTTCATTAAAAGTCATCTCGCTGTCAGTAGTGGTCCTGAGATACTTATAGCTGTACCCTCTTTCCACAGTCTCCTGATTGAGTGTCAGCTGTGGGTTTGACCTCACACTTTTTTCTCAATTACTAGTTGTTTAGCCTTATCTGTAAGAACTTCCATAGAGAAGGGACACTATTCTCCTGGAGAGAGCAGTTAAAGAGATAACAAGCAGTGCTCGCTAACTCATTTAAGCACTCTTTCATCACTCTCCCATTAATGAGATTGTTGATTAGTTGGATTTAACTTTTCCAGGCCTTGTCTCACCACCTCTTCTGAAAGGACTATTACCTTTCCCTTACGTGCCTGTATGTCATGCTGCAGTAGGTCCCTCAGCTGGACTTGTGCGGAACTAAAGTCCTGATTCTCAAACTGAGAATAGAAGGTGTTGGAGTCTAAGGACAGTTGTGCTTCATCTCCACTTCTCCATCCTGCCACTTTCTTATCAGTCCAACTGGATAGATAATAGTTTGAAATAAAGGGTACTCTGTTCAGGATTTTTGAGGCCATTCACCACTCACCAAAATCATTATCGTCTGATCCCCGATCATGGGGTCTATTTGATTGTGCACCTTAATAAATTTACTATTCTTAAAAACACAACTTTAAATATGAATTATTTCCTGCATTTAAGCATTTCTCCATATGCCACTCTCACTTTCTTGTTTGACAAAAAGAGAGTTTATCTGTTAATGAAGAACACACAATGACTAGGATTTAACATATATTGTCACCTCCACCACTTTAACAATACGATCTTGTGCTAGAAATTTACTACACTGAATATGGCTTAGGTTTTTAATCTTCCCTATTAGGGGTGCTCCGATCGATTGGCCACTGTTCATGAACGGCCAATAATAAAGGTCATCGCAGGTCATTTTTTGAGGTGTCTCAGCAAGACACTAAATTGCTGTTTGCAACATTTGTCACAAGTAAATCCCCTGCAGAGGAAAACAACCAAAAACATATTGTATAACATACTGTTTAAGCTAGCCAAGCGGAGCAGCTCACGCAGTTTCATATTGATGTAAGTAGGTTGAATAGTAAATGTAAAGACCTTGTGGGCGGAGAGAAGAATTTAAATGATCAGCACATATTGATAATTTGGGATCATGATTAGCTGTGACTGCCTTACTCCTAAACAAATATCTCATGAAGCAGTTTTGGAAAAAAAACTTGGTCGGGCGGCCGCTCTCTGTGAACTCAGATAGTTCAAGTATGCATATATTTTGCCGTTTGCTTTGGCTCTCCAGATCAATAAGTTTAGCCTTTAGCCAGCCTCTACCCTCTCAGAGAGAGGAGCATTCCTCTTTTAGCTTTGACTTGTTGGCTCTGGTCCTACAAGGTGAGCTAAAGAGACAAAATGCGCTCGCCATGTTCCTGTACAGACATGTTTGGTCCAGCTTAGCTTAAAATGGGAGCAAGAGCCGTCCTGAGTTCTGCTTTGTTGTCAGTTGCAAGCCAAGATTTTATTTATACTGTAGAAAGCCCTTGCAGACACGTGTCTGGACTCTTTTCTATTAAAACACAAGAAACACTTATTATTGAAATTATTGTAGTACATCATATTTTTGAAATAAGGAAACCCCAGTCAGCAAACAAAAAGCTGGACAGCTCCATGTGTTTACCCCTGTGTACCAAGGACATAAATCAGTGCAATGAAAGCCTTCAGCTCTTCCTCATTTACATCCTACCAGCTCTACCCCATATTTACATATATATTAGTTAATTGACCTGGATTTTATGTATTTTTTTTACTTGTTAATAATGCATTCAGTTGTCTTTGTTTTTGTGTTTTTTTAAGTACATTCTTCTTTTTTCTCTTCTGTTGCAGTTGAAGAAGCCGCCACAGCGCCCTCTGCTGGTGGGACACAATGCTCGGGCCTTTGACGTCCCAGTGCTGCTGACGGCACTGGAGGGACGTGGCCTGCGGGGGGTGCTGGAGGAAGCCGTGGAGGGGGTAGTGGACAGCCTGGCTCTTGCCTGGGACCTACTTCGAGACCAGAATATGAAAAGTTTCAAACAGGGTACGCTAGTGAGGCAGCTGCTGGGGGAGGACTACACGGCCCACAATGCACTGGAGGATGCCCAGGCCCTGCAGAGACTGGTCTTGGAGGGACTTAGGCCAGATGTTGGGACTCTAAGGAGGCACATGTTCAGCCTGAAGGATGTGAAGCACTAAAGATGACCTGAGACTGGACTAAACCAAACCTGAGACTTGACTTTAGAGCTGTAAGATGAACAGAAGTACAGCTACAGGAACCAGGACTTTAGAGGGTTCCAGGCCTGGGCACAGAATGGTTTTCCTGGTGTGTGCACGCCCTTAGACTTAAATAAAGTGGACTTTATTGGACTTGGACTGGACTAAAGCACCTCAGGAGGCAGCTCATTGGACAATTAATTTCTTACACTGATTCAGTAAAAATGTATAAAATATGCTATTTTAAAAGATGAAAGATTAACTGGGGGAAAAATTGTGAAAATAAAGCTGTATAGAAACTAGTTTCTATTGATTTTCTTTGGACCTGAACAGGTTCGAATCAGATTTGACATAATTTTAGTTGAGGTTGTTTTTTATTACTTTTACCAGATTAAACAAAAGGCTTGTTTGGTTTCAGGTGGATTCTGAACAGGTTTGGGCAGGTTTCCTGTATGGTGTGTAAAAGTAATAGCATAGATAAATATTTAACACTAGAAGCTCCAGAATTCTAACATTACTAGAACTCCCAAAGCTGTTTTACTGTTACCATTCAGGCCAATGGAATGCAGAGTGCAGCACTGACGGGACATCATTTAAAGCATATAGTATCGTGTAATATTCTAATACAGAGTTATGACACAATATACACAAAGAAACACAAGTTACTTTATAAAATGTGTGCTTATTAGATTAGATCATACATACGTAGATATTTCTTAGCATATCAGTCACAGGCTGTAATTATAAGAGAAAAGAAAAAATAATATGAAGAAAAATTAAGAAAAAAAATGTTTAAATATACACTGAATAGAAAGATTAAACTAAAAAGCACATCACTGCCCCTGTGTATTGTCTGGACACTAGTCTCTCGCACTGATGACAAATATCTTTTGAACAGGGGCTGGCTCACAAACCAGAGGCAGTTTTTGCGCATTTGGTCAGAGAAGCTCATTGGCAATCTGGAGGATGTAATTTCTTTTGTCAGACTTTGTCGTTAATGGAGCTTTCAGAGTTTTTTCTAATCATTTGGTCTAACCCGGGGGTCGGCAACCCGCGGCTCTAGAGCCGCATGCGGCTCTTTAGCGCCCCTCTAGTGGCTCCCTGGAGCTTTTATAAAAATGTATGAAAATGGAAAAAGATGGGGGGGGGGGGGTATATTTTTTGTTTTAATATGGTTTCTGTAGGAGGACAAACATGACACAAACATTGTTAACGTTTTCCAATGCTGTAAAAATCTGTATAATAAATATTAAATTTCAACATTTCTGTCAACGAAGATTTGCGTCATAGCCTGCGACACTCGTTTGAGCGCGGCGCCGTGCCAGTCAGGTGGCTGTTGTAAACAAACCGGCGGGTGTGATGGGCCATGGATCCCAAAGGGAAAAAGAGAAAGATAGCTGATGACATTAACGTTGTGATGGAAGTTAAACTTAAAGCACCAAATACCACATACCGGATGTGAAGTAAGGAAAACGAAACTGATTGTAGTTGTCAACAAACCACAGCGTACACCAGCATGGCTAGAGAGAGAAGATGCATCGGTGACGGTGAATAACTTCTGTTGTTTTTGTCAAAAATCTGAGGACACAGGGTGTAATATCGAGTTCGGGGCTTATTTCGATCGTAGTAAGCTACCTAAACCTGCTAATCTTTTGGTTGAAAAAATTGTCGCACAAAACAAAATCCCTCCCCCGTCGCTACGATTGGTCGGTAAGAGCCGGAGCAGAAATCGGGGGCAAATTGGACAATCCCAGACTGACTTTCTCTGTTTTTAATACAATGAGAAAGTTGTCTGGCTGGACAGGCTACAAATATCGTACAGCAAAGTAGTCACGTGGTGCGTCATTTTCTCCAGGATGCGCTGCAGGGAAAATAAACATTTAATCATGAATGCTCATTATGTATTTGTAGCCTATTTAGTCATTTGATGTCGTGATAGCAGGCTAATATAGCTAATATACACTTACAGCCTGTGTTGCCTTCATATAAGGCTTATATAAGGCTTTTAATTTTTTGCGGCTCCAGACAGAATTTCTTTTGGTTTTTTTGGTCCAATATGGCTCTTTGAACATTTTGGGTTGCCGACCCCTGGTCTAACCCACCCAGGCTGACCTGAGTGAGATTATAGTACTCCACGGGCTCAGGTTTTGATTCAGGGCCTCTGAGGGTACCAGCTGATGTGTGTTTCTTTCTCCATTTCTCTCTAAAAGAAAGTCTCCACTATAGCTATAGCCATCCTTTTGACAAACTCTACCCCCATATATACTTCTGCTCGTCTCTCTCTTATCACCTCTTTTCCCTTGACTGAAATATATCTGCATTATTTATTTAATCATATATTATGAACAACTGTTTATGTGGTAGTATTTGGTTTATTGTACAAAAAAAGTAAAATGATCAATTTGTCCTTTTCACAATGCATGTTCCTGTTGTATTGACTGGGGCTAGTGGATCAAAAAAGGCAGACTGAGATGGTCTTAGCTGATTTATTGAATAATAGAGGCTGGCGGGCAGAGATGAGCCGGTGGTTGGAGTAGAGCTGGTGGCTGGAGTAGAGCTGGTGGCTGGAGTAGAGCTGGTGGCTGGAGTAGAGCTGAATCCAAACAGGATCTGAAGAGGCAAAACGACAAACTAGTACAGATCCAAAAGATGCAAAAAATAGTTTGAGAGCCAAGCAGTACTGTACCACTGAGGGTAAACTGACGATCTGGCAGTGTGTGGAGAAATGAACCAGGTCTTTATGCTGCTGAAGGTGTGGGTGTTGATTGAAGAATTGGCTGCAGGTGAGTAGAAGGTGGGGCTTGTGGAAGTGGCAGACCAGGCACACAAAACACTCCGCCCAGCTCCAGACAAACACACAGAAATACACAGGAGGGATGGGGAGACAAGATAGAGAAACACAGGGAAAAGACAGGGATCCTGACAGTTCCCTAGCCTCTGTAAATCATCTGTTGTAGTCCCAATTTTCAAAGGTGGAGATCCTCAGTCCTTGGCAAACTTTAGAGCTTCTAGTATTCTGCCTAGTTCATAAAAATATGGAACAACTTGTGGCAATTCAAATAACTAATCATATAAACACCACACCCTATGCCCTCCATCAAATGCAGTTTGCTTTCAGAGCCAACTACTCAACTGAGCCAGCTACCTGCTATTTCGAACACCAGAGCACTGCTGGAAAGAGGTGGGGTTGTTGGTGCCATATTTCTGGATTTAATAAAAGGCCTTTGACTTGATAAATCACTAAATCCTGTTTTCTAAGTTATGTACGTTTAATTTCTCTCCCGATGATGCACTTAAATGGACCAAATCTTACCTGGCTAACAGCTGCCAACATGTCAGAGTCCAATCCTATCGATCTGCAGCCCTCAGTCTGTCCACCGGCCTTCCCCAATGGTCCTTTCTTGGGCTTTTATTGTTTTCACTTTACACTGTATGCAGATGCATGCAGATGACACTGTATTCTATGTTCATGGCAGAAGTCTCTCGTGTGGCTGAGAAGCTCACAAACTTCATGGTTTCCATCTCCATTTGGTTAAAACACTCCTGTTTTTGCAGTTAAACACATCTAAATAAGAGGCAATGTTTTTCCATAAATCCAAATGTCCTTCCGGTGTTGAGTGGCTGCAGAATGTATGTGAATACAAATATCTAGGTGTGTTAAGTGATTCCAAACTGTCACAAATCACTATGTGTAAGTAATCAGATACAATTTAATATATGCATCTTCAGATACACTCATCCTCAAATGTCCATTCAAGCAGCTAAAATGTTTATGCATTCAATGATCCTGTCAGTACAGTGCACTCCAGATGTACTGTATTATTATTATTATAACAGTAAACACCAGCACAATAGTCCCTCACATGTAGTCCAGTGTTACTATTATTCATGCACTGGCAGTATCAGTGGCATTTGTAAGAACAATAAAAAACTAGATTTTTTGCAGGTGGTTGCAGATTAAAGAATTGCAGAAGAAGGCTAAAATTAGCAGAAGTAAACTCAAATTTGCAAAAGAAATCTAAAATTGGCAGAAAGAAGCTAAAACTTGCAGAAGAAATTTAATATTGGCAGAATTAAACTCAAATTTGCAGATTTGTCTTGATCTTGGTCCTGTCATGGTCCAGATCTTAGTCCTGGTCCTAGACCTTGCCTGGCCCTGATCTTGATCATTGCTGGGTCTTAGTTTAGTCCTGGTCTTGGTCCTGGACTTGGTCTGATCCTGATTTTGGTCTAGTCCTGGTCTATTCTTGGTCTAGTCCTGGTCTCGGTCCAGGTCTTGGTCCTGGTTCAGTTGTGGTCTTGTCCTGGTCCAGGTCTTGGTCCTCATCTTGGTCCTTATCCTGGTGGGGTCTGGACTGGGCTGGATCTGGTTTTGTCCTGGATCTAGTTCTGTTTAAAGTAAAAGCAAAATTTTGTTTTGTCAAGGGTGGGATTTGAACACCCAACCTTTTGGCAATAGGACCAACTCTCTATTATTTGAGCTAAAGTAATGCATAGGTTCTTTTTTTCATTTTATTCATTTTTTTTATTTTTAATTAAATTGAATGTCATCAGGCTAATTGCAAACAGCACACCTGCTCACAGACGCTGGAACAGAGTTGGCCTCGAGTGAAGCCTTCAAACGAATGCATCTTATTCAAAGATTATGAACAGTAGAGAAAATCTGTTGACACCGTGAGCGACAGGAGACTCTGCTGAACGCGTGGATATAAGATTTATGTAGTTTTGATGAAAACTGAGCGTCAGCAGACGATATGAAAACGTCTGAGAATTCTGTGTTTGAGAAGAAAAGTTTAGACATCTTTAACATGGGAGTCAATGGGGACATCGACTGGCCCAGCTGACACTTCTGAGCAGTTTATTTAAAATTCTGTAAAAGATACAGCTTTGATGGTTACATTTTCTGAAAGAGGACGAAAATCTCTACGTTTTCAATATATAATTTGTGTACATGAGTAAAATTTGTGGGACTGAAAAGGGATTAAAGATGCTGTAGGGGGTCAGAAACGGAAGAGGGCAGAAGTTAGAGTGTACACTCTAGCGACGCCCCTTAGCAACCATGACAACGCATTATAGCCATTAGGACGTTGAAAAAAATCTTTTTTTTTTTTACACAGCCAGTATCGAAAAACTGTAAAAGTTACGAAAAAGTTGTTTAGTACGAATATAGCCCCAATTCTTGGGATTCGTGTAAAGTTTGAACAGTGCGAAAAGGTTAAACTAGGCAGAAACTGTAAAGGGCAGAAGAAGCAGAAAAGGTAGAAAAAACTGAATTTGGCAAAAAAAAAACTAAAAAACATTGTGATTATGTAACATATGTTGTTTATCAATTGGTAAATGAGTTACTGCTGTTACTGTGTGAAGCATTAAAGACCTCCTCTCTGTAATTCATATAACACTGATTGTGAAATGCACATTTATTGCCTTAAATGTGTTAAATGTGAAAATGTTTCTTGGTAAAAATAAGCTAAGGTTAAAGAATATTTTGCATAGTATAATTTATGATGAATTCAACAGTGTTTTGAAGAAGATTGTTTTCCCTGGTGAGCAAAAGCCCATAACACCATGAGGTTAAGGCATGAGCTTCAGTGCCCCTTGGACTTGTCAACTCGAACCCATTTCACCCCAAAGACTCTCAATTCACTGCCAGTGGATCTTTGCTCCCTTTTCCACAACAGACAATTTAACAATTGCCATTTCCTTGGATGGATGGATGGATGGATGGATGGACAGTGTCTCTCTTTGACCCTAACTTTACCTCAGGTCACACTGCACTGATGCAGACTCTCTCTGCTCAGTGTGAAGATATGGACTGTTTGTTTTAATTAATACTTTGATAACACAAAATCTTAAAGAAAGATTTTATTTTTTGTCATCATTTTACATTTTATTTTTTTTCCTGAAGATGTTGTAATCCTTTGAATATCTGTACTGGAATGATTGTGAGCATGGTTGGAAATTGTGAGCAAACATGTATCTCTTCTTTATAGTTGTACCAAGAGGTGCTTTAGATAGGTCCTAAAAGCTGGATTACAGTCACACTTGGAGTCTGAGCAAATTTCAAAGGGAGTAGTGGAGGATTTCAGTTACTGGGATTCATTACATGGAAGATCTCCAAAAGGAACTTTGAGGCAAGGTAATGTTCTACTGAAGCAGTGGCCTATGCCTGTTTTCATGCTGGCCTAGTACAGGATACTGAGGTGACTCCAGCATTGATTTAAACCTCAGACTGTCTCCACACAATGCCGAAACCCGGGATTGAACCAGGGACCTTTAGATCTTCAGTCTAATGCTCTCCCGACTGAGCTATTTCGGCTCTGTACAAGCACTTCACCTTCAAAGAACAGGCAGACACGACTTTAAAGTCTGGCGATCTATCGATAGAGCTGAGGCTCTGAAAAGAAAGTATGTGCCTTTTCACTGGAAGTCATCCTTAAATGTCCATCTATGCTATTTCTCTGTTCAAAGTAAGTGAGAAGGTTCACAATCCTGGATTGACCATTTTCTTGGCAAAATTTTAGGCCAAAGTATTTTTGCAGCATTTTCAGCGGAATGGAAAATCCCACTCCACTTACTTACAAAGACGAAACGAAATTATTATTCTCATTGCAGGTGGCTGAAGTTTGATGTTTTACTAGTGTCAGTGTCAAATTACTGTTTGGGTCCATTAGCTTGCCTCAAACAATGTCTTGAATTACAGATATGGTTTCTTAGTCTGTAATGAAAAAGAATATTCCGCACACAGTACATCCAACCTGAAATCTACAGGTGATGAGCTCACACAAGTTGTGCATTGTTTCACAGTCAAAAGGTCACATGTTGTAAATAGATGGAGAACAATGGCGAATACAGTGTTTCTGTGCTCCAAAAACATGTGCTATACATACTGTTAGTATTAAATGTATAGATTTATAGTGAGGCTTTAGAGTTTATCACATGCATCCAATGATAGACTAGGACCATAAATAATAATTTTTTGGGAACAGGTTTATTTCTGTGTTATGTGGCCCACAGAACGATTGGTCCTGTGTTTTACCTGCTGTCACATTCCACAGGATCAGTTCTGGTCGATGGGCCTGAAGGCATTGCCATCATCAAAAATTTTGGAAAGGATGATTTGAGGATTTTTAACAAAGTAACAAAGAGTCCATCATATGAAAATAGACATTAAACAATACAAAATATGCCCACTCAGATTTACACCAGGTGTTTGTTTTGGTCTATGGGGTAAATCCTTGTCCACTGTTGGAATTGGAAACAGAACCAAGCAGAAATGCCGTTTTTGAATCTGACCTCCATCATTATTTTTCCTTGTGTGTAATGACAGCAGTGGTGTTTGCATGGACCCTACTGGTCTGGCAGGCATACTACAGTGTGGTGAACAGCAGATCATTTTATTAACATAACCTGCCTGTGTTTCTGTTTTGGCCTTGTGTATATTGCCCCTGACTGTATGTCATCATCACTTTGCATAAAAGAATGCATTTTCTGGTATCCAGTCCCCTTTTATCCAATCAGAAGACACTCTGTTTGTCTCACTTTGATCACCCTCTTTCATCCACTAGCAAAGCAAATATCAAAAGACAGCATCAACCTCCAGCAGCGTGGCCTGGTCAAAACGTCGTCCTTAAGGGATGCACCAATCCAATACTCGGACTGGAAACTAGACCCATTAAAGACAAAAAGCTGAATCGGATACTGGTCATTAGAGTAAATATATAGGTCCGATTTACTATGTCTAGCTTTATGTCTGTGATGCTATACCGTCAGGTCTTAGAGGAAGATGACAAGATGGAGCAAGTCAAATCAGTGGTGTGGGGAATTACTTTTATTATAAACAAGATCATTTTATTGACTACAATGCACCGCACCTCGAGGAACTGCTGTTGCTCTACGACTGCTCAGCAGCGCAGGGAGCACGCTCTCACTCAAACATGGAGCTGCACGCTCACGAGCAGTGCATATTTTTAATTAAAATGTGATGAACTGTGTTAATGTGATAGACTTAATGTAGTCTCAATCAGCCCTTCTAGGCTGAATGCAAGCAAAGAAATTCTCTGTAAAATTGTTTAGACATTTTTACATTGATTTTGTGGGGGAAAAAAACCCCCTGTAAAAATGCACTTTTCTTGCAAGACCTATTCCATATTAGGTTGTTCTTTTGTTGCCAGTGATACTGGTTATGTCAGTGTTTTGGTTTTAGTAATCAGCAAATAAAACATCTCATACTGGCATAATTAGATGGAAATTTTTTCTGGCACTTTGTGTTGAATGCTGGGCATTTTTCGACCCTTGGTGAAAACCAGTTGGGAACCCCTGGTTTAGAGGCTTGCAATTCAAACTATAAATAACAAAGCTTATAAAACATTTAATAAGAGAATAATATAGGAATATAAACATTATACACTGAAACAAAACAGGTTTGAGTAAAAAAAGCTTAAATCTTAGAGGCAGAATGTATCTAATGCCGAACATTTTACCCTTGGAACAGTAGCCTAGCAACAGTAACCACGAGGGGCGGAGCTTAACAGCTGACAACATTCCAAGAGTTGATGACATCACAAAATCACAGCCTGATGATGTCATCACTGTAGAGTTAGATTTCAGTCTGAATATAGCCATTAACAGTTAAACCACTCAACAGAGAAGACGCACGACTTTTAGCTCCAGAACTTTACTTTCACAATAAATATTGTGAAACATCAGGAAGAGACTGAATTTAGATCAGAGATCAACAATACCAGCCATGGAGAAAGCCATCATTAATGCACTAAGGCAAGCCTTGCAGGAACAAGAAATTCAACTGCAAAATAAAGAGCAGGAATGGGCAGCAAGAGAGAAGGCCTACCAAGAGAGGGAGACTGAATGGCAGGAAAAAGCAAAGGCTTGGGAGGAGGAGAAAAGAAATACATCGAGCAGCTCCAGGAATATGAAAGCCAGCAGAAAGAGTGGAACAAAGCCAAACAGGAGTGGGAGTCCAAGGAACAGCCCCAAATCCCACCCCAGTTAGACTGGGAAATTGAGTTTGATCAAAACTTACCAGAGGAGCCTAGAATCACAGTGGTTAGAGGCAACAAGGACCAAGCCACAAACACCGAGGCTAGAGTTCATGATTTGGTGGCTTATGTTGAACTTGGGAAGCCAAAGGATGGTAAAGAAGCTACAGGTGATTCCTACCACTGCACCGTAGCATTCAAAGTTAGAGTTAAGGATGGCCAGGTAGAAGAAGAGCTGCCAGATGAGCCCGAAATCAAGGTGAGAAGTTCAATAGAACACCAAGGTCATACTGAGACCTACAGGTACAACTTTCCTGTAAAAATGGACATGGACAATTCCACTGAGGCCCAAGGTGATTCAGAGATGGACGTGCATCCAGAGTCCCAAAGCGAACCTGGAAAGTCCATCACTGAAGCCGAGGGTGATTTAAGGATGGAAGCAGGAGAAGTACCAGTTAACCCATCTACTGGAGCATCTGATTCTCCAGTAACACCACTGGAGCCAGAAATCATTGTGGACCAATCTACAGTGGCCCAAACAGCCCAGGCAGATGTGATCCCAGTCGACCCATACACTGGACCAGTTGATAGTCCAGTACTACCACTCGAGCCTTTGGTCAAATCTACTCCGACCGAAACCACACCTGCCCTGAATGGAGAACCTGAAACAGCCCCACCAGCCAACGAGGAGGCAACAGTGGATGAAGCTACTGCTAAAAAGAAAAGGAGGAGGAGGAGGAGGAAAAGAAAACATTAACATTTAACTCAAGTTGTTAATGTGATCAGGGTTGTATTGTTCTGTTGTGGTGTATGGTTGTAATGGCCCTTTACTGGTGTTGAGCTCCTGTCCTGAAAGAACTACATCAGTGAAAGGCCATTAGAGCCATACATCACATAAGAACACACTCTGAGACTCTAATAAATATTATCAGCATTCCACAAGGGACTTTTCTTGTTCTATTACTTTTACTTAATTCATTACAATGAATTTACCAAAGTTATGTTGAGTAGGACTTAATTCTCTGTATGTATGTATGTATGTATGTATGTATGTATGTATGTATGTATGTATGTATGTATGTATGTATGTATGTATGTATGTTTGTTATCTTGTTATTGATAAAATTTCTTTCTGTGGATGAATAAGGTCTTGTTGTACAACTACATAATATTCTTTGTTGAATACTGATGGATGTTAGGATGTTGAGTTTACCATTATATTTTAAAACAAACAGCCACTGGTCTGGATAATTGTGGACACCAGGTCTATTTAACAGACTCTGTTCTCCCAACGTTTCCATGGAGTTAAAGACAAGACATGCAGGATGTGTGTTTGATTAAATAAGAGATGTCTTCTACATATATAATAAAATATATAATAAATAGGCCAATACACTGGACCAGAATGAATTTTAATTTGTATAAAATACACTAAAATGACACCACCATTTCAGAAGATGTGTTCTTTCTTCCAAACTTGTGTTAAATGTCTGTACTGGTAAACAAACATGGAGGCTGCTGACAGTGAGGTTGCACAGAGAGGAATCTGTGTTGGTTAAAAGTAAAAATGGATCGTCCAATCAGAGAACTCCTACAGACGCAGCAGAGGAGACTCACATAAAGTAAAAGAAATTTGCTAGAGACTAGTTAGGTTGACAGTTTTGACTGAACAAAAAACCCATACTTTACCTCCTTCCAGGGTTAACCCTCCTGTTATGTTGCGGGTCAAATTGACCCATTTTAAAATAAAAAAAATAAAATAAAATTGTGAAAAGTATTTTTTCCGTATGAAACTTGCTTTGCTTAATTACTGTAATCATCATATAAAGTGAAAATGGTTCATTTCACATATTTGCAACCCCCCCTCTAAGTTTAGATTCTAGATTCTAGATTCTGTTCGGGTCAATTTGAACCGGCAATCAAAGTGGAGGCTAAAAGGGGTCAGAAGTGTCAAATACTATTTGTTTCTTTGTAAATGTGAGATATAATACACCCCAGTTACACACACACACACACACGCACACACGCACATGCTCACACGCACAAACACACAAATGAAGTACGTGATTGTCCATGGAAAAAGTTCAATGGGCAACACACCTGCAAATTCCACCACATGAAGCAACAGGCTGAGGCTCTGGGTGGATGTGAACCCCAGTCCCCTACTGATCAGAACGGAAGGCGGATGCTCTACCAGGTGACCCCTAACCCACGTCTGAATGTGCACTCAGAGCCGAGGAGTGCACAGGTCCGGGTGACCGCAGTCACAGATTTCATTCAGAAAACAGACCACTGGGTCAGTATTGTTGTTTCATTTGTCCTTATTCTTATAATAACAGGTCTCTGTGGTGTCCCCTTAGTGCACGTCCCAGTCAAAGGTGGTACGTTGTGCCACGTTCAGGTGGCACTAAAGGGTCCAGCCTCTGCGCAGCGGGCACCGAGGATGAGGGTTAGTGACCTCGGGGACAACGGAATGTAAAGCTTACATGCAGCCACTTATTCACACAGCCAATAATGGTATGAAATACAAAAAACGACATCAGCACTTTCCCCATGTGTGTGCTCATCCTCAGTAACAATAACCAAATGCTCAAAACAGTCACAGCAAAAACTAGAGTATTGATTTTTTTTTTTTAGATTAAATATTTTAACACAAAATATGGTATGCTTACACTTTCTGAGTTAAATAATGCATGTGTTGATAATGTGAGAGTTTCTCTAACCCCCCACAATGTTAATGAAGATCCTCCCACCAATTTCATTCTTGTCCGTCGGAGACAAGACTGGACAAGACACGCTCCAAATTTGATTCTATGTAGACACTTTTTCACTAGCCAATTTAACTCTACTGCATTAATACCTACACAAATAAAGCCCAGTTTATATTATTCTTATTCTGCCACACGGTAGCTGTTAGCTAGCTGGCAGCCTGTTCAGTTGTAGCTAACTAGCTAACTAAAGAAAAATAATCAGACAACTAACAGCAACCCAGTTAATGATAATGCAACGTTTTCTGCATTTTATTACATGTAAAGATGTTTTTAGGTTGTATCTTATTTTTTGTTGGTGTTTATGCTTTGACTTAAAATTAGCTGCAAACACATACTGGCTTTCAGACGCCTATTCACTCCTCTGTCCATGAGAGAGACTTTGCTGTAGCCTACTCTCTTTTTTTCTTTTAGTTTTTCTTTCAAATATCGATTTCAGTTTTAATTTTTTATTGTAGGTGACAGTAAAATGCTGGTCCAGGTGAAATATGGCCTGGAACAGAAGGATGTGAAGTTGGATGAGGTTGATGGCCACTTTGGTTTTCAGCTCTTTTGTGAAAAAGGTGAGTGAACCTAAATGGGCTTTAGTTTGACAGTTTACACGTCATTTTAAATTAGGGCTACTAATTAGGAATTGTTAGTTTAACTTAGTGTGTCACAGATTGGCAATGCAGAGAAGTAACTGGTTAATATAGGATTATTAAGTCTTGTCACGTCTCATTTCATATTGATAGTACTAATGTTTCTCATACCGTATTTTCCGGACTATAAGCCGCTACTTTTTTCCCACGCTTTGAACCATGCGGCTTATACAGAGATGCGGCTTTTCTATGAATTTTTCTTCAGCCCTCAGGGGGCGCTCTAGCAGGAAGTGCAAAACGAGACAGGCAGCGGTAGTAGTACAAACAAGAAAGCACCAGTTTTTATTCTTAGCACATGCAACCCAAGACGCACAACAGCAAAATACGGTAATATTTTACACCCTCACCCCCTCATAATGGAAAACAAATGAAGTGACAGTGATTTGGTGTTCAGTAGGTTCAATGCTCAGGAGGAAGATGAATAGTGACTTGCACGGGAGAATGAAGCGACTTTAATAGTTGCACAGTTGGCAGGTGTGCTTTAACAGTGCGCAGGAAGAAAAAGTGACAGTGGTTTGGTGTTCAGTGGTTTCAGTACGCAGGAGGAAGAAAAATAAAGCAACTTGGTTTTAGTGCACAGGAGGAAGATGAATAAAACCATCAATGACTTTTCTGTTTTGTTTGATCAGCACTTTTACTGCCGTGTTACAGGCACTGTTCGGAAACAATCAGTTCAGGTATATGAATAAACACTTATGGTACAAAATCTTTCTATGTAAATATCTTATTTCTCAGCCTGGATATCGGCGGCTTATAGTCCGGTGCGGCTTATATGTGACAAAATATATATTTCTTTGAAATTTTAGTGAGTGCGGCTTATATTTAGGTGCGCTCTATAGTCCGGGAAATACGGTATTTACACAACTTTAAGGCCACGGTTTCTAAGAGAAACAGATTTAAACTGTTTTTCATTGTGATTCTCTTTCAGTAATAGAGAGATTTCACTCACCACCTGAAGCAATTGTTTAATTTAAAGACTCAACAGGGACAGAAGTGGATGCAGAAATACACAGTGACCTCATTCGACAGGGCAACAATGTGCTGACAGTTTTTTCAGATGGTGGTGAGACAATCCAATTTTATTCAAACTATGTAAAAGATATAGTTTGAACTCCTTTTTCTTTCATAAAATTTTCTGATAATTAATTTTCATCTGCTGTATCTAAGACATCTGACACAAGCTTCTGCCCAACTGCATCAACAATAATCCTTGACCAAGTGCCTGGTAAACATTCAAAAATGGAGGAAACCGCTGAAGCAGCGTCTGCAAAACAGGTTAAGGCATAATTATTTAGGTGTATTCATAATAATTTGTTTAACTTTTATCTTGTAAAAGTGAGGTTACCTGTTATGTGGAGCTGTACTAAGCCTGTTCTCCAGTTCCAGGTTTTCCAGCCTGCCCTGAATCTCCTTGATTCTGGAGGCTTTAAAAGCCTGCCTTGGCTCCACCCTCTCTCTCTGTCTCCAGCCTGGCAGCCAGACTAGCAGCGCTGCTGCTCACCACCACATCCATCCTTCATCCCACTTATTTTCTGTTACTTGTCCCCTAGATTATCTATAATAAATTGTACTTTAACTTTTCTAAATGTTTGGTCTCTACCTCTATTTTGCACCCCGAGCCAGGGCATAATTTGTTTTGAATAAGTTTATTGAAGCAGTCCTAAAGGTGAAGTCTGGAGGTGAAGAAGTTCTACTTGAGTATCAAATGACAGTAACCTTAACTGATGCCACAAGAAGACAAATGGTCAACATTCTGGTATCTTACATGATAGAAAACCATGGATATGTATTATCTTATTTGATTCTTAAAAATGTACATCTAGTGCATCTATCAATCTTAGCTTTTCTATTTCCTCAGACATCTCCCCTCAAAACGCAGAGAACAGTATGCCCTTGGGATTGTGATGTTGTTCCCTTCCCTCAAAGACCGTTATGCCAAGAAAGGCTATGTAATCAGCATTATTTTTGTTCTCATGACATACCTTAAAGTTATTGTATGTATGATGCCAATATTTAATGAAACATTTGAATTGTTTTACTCACAGGAGCACTTCTATGATGCAGCAAGTGGCACAGGGTAGTGTTGACTCTGTTGGCATGTCAAAACAGGGTGTTCTGAATTTTTAATTGGATGCATTTCCTCTTGTAGTTTAATATAGTCTCTCCAGGTGAATCAGGACTTCACTCTCCTTGATGTCATGAGAGGCCCAAGCAGCTCACTTCAGCACCTGAAGTGTGTCACTTGACTCAGTCAGCAAAAAGGCTAATTAATTTTTTTATAGAACATTTCTATACAATATTTAAAAATGAACATTTTACAGTGTGTAGTTTTCACTCCTGAAAATGTAAATCTAACAACTGTCAATCAGTAAAATGTAACTCCAAAATGTGTTGTTTAGCTCATTGAAGTTAACTCTAAAAAGTGTTCTTTATTTAATCTTGAGAGATTATTATAACCCTGAACTGACTGTTAAACAATTAACTCTGGCAAAGTGTTACATCTTTCAACAACTATGAAAGTGTTAATTTGACTCCAAAAAGTGTGGAGCTGTATAAACTCTGAAAAAGTTTTAAAATGGACTCTGTAGGAGTCAATTTAACACTTGACTTTTTGCTGTGTAGTAAAGTCATTAGGCTATAGGCCAACACCAGGTCAGTGCAACTGAAACATGACATCTCTAAACATTTTATAAAGATATGTATTGCTTTTGAACAAGTGCAGAAAAAAACTTGTTTCATAACTCAGTATGTCTGGATCTTAGAGGAAAAAAGGAGCAAAGACAAAAATGAACCCAATGGCATGGCCTAAAGTGTTCTCGGGGGGGGGGGTGAGGGGATATTGGGTGTTGGGAGGGAAAATTTGGGGGGGGGGGGGGGAGGACCATCTTGAGGTCCATTCTGAGTCTGATGATTCTGATTATGAACCAAATGAGGAACCTGCTGTTCATATTCCTCCAAGCAAGACATTCACATCAAAAAATGGTGAAATACAGTGGTCTTCATCCCCAAATATACATTAGGCTACACCGTCTGAAGCAAACAACAAAAGATATGTTTGCCTTCACAGACACCACAGCCCTAGTGTCTTACTGCCCCAAAAAGGGGAAAAAATGTTGTGCTCATGAGCACTTTGCACAAAAATGCTGAAATCAGCAAGAGAGGGCCAGAAACCAAGTATGATCCTATACTACAATGCCACCAAAGGGGGGGTGGACAACTTGGAGAAATTCACAGGCTCCTACAGCACCAAGCGAATGGCGTGATGCACTCTGGCCGCTGGTCATTTTTTACAACATAATTGATGTATCAGCCTACAACGCATTTGTCATTTGGACAGCGATCTTTCCGGAGTGGAACGCGGCAAAGTTGTACAAGAGGCGCATCTTCCTTGAGGAGCTGGGGAAGGCACTTGTGGTACCGCATATACAACGGCGGCAGCACATGCCAAGGACCCCAGCCGCTGCAGCTACAGTGAGGGAGATCCAGGAGAGGAAATCACCTAGTACACCAGTGCATGAGGTAATTAAGTCAGTGTGTCTGTGTGAGATTGTGATGGATGTGTCTTTGAATCAGGAAAAGGAAAAATACTAATCATTGTCCTCTTCTTTCTAGGTTGTTGCTGGGGCGGAAAGGAAGAGAAGGTGCCAGGTCTGCAAGATGTCAAGATGAGCATGACCTGTGTGAAATGTGCAAAATACATTTGCACAAAGCACACTGTGATGACATGTCCCTTATGTGCTGTGTAGAAGCACAAACATACACCTTTTTCATTTCCACATATTTATTTTGGGGTATTTCTGGTTCTAAACATTTCATAACATCAATCACAACATGTCACTTGTGTGCTGTGGAGACTCACAGGCACACATACACACACATATCTCTCATCTGTTATTTTGCTGTTTTGTTATTTTGTTCATTTCTGGTTCAAAAACAGTGCTTAAATAAAGTTTAATTTCAATAAAAAAAAACAGCACTCATTTGTCTTGATTGAAGTTAACGGGTAAATTCAAGTCTGAACAAAAAAGGTTTTCACGTGTTGTTAATTTTCTGAATGTAAATTTTTTTTTTTTTTAAATCAATTTGAAGTAAAACTATTATGTTTCATATGTACGTCTTTCCAATGTACATTAAAAAGTTTTAAAATGCATTTTTTTATGAAAAACGAGTGAATTATCCTCATTGAACTGTGAGAGGTAAAGAACACCATTGCTGTAAATATTGATTGAAATTCAGTAATGGAGTTAATAAGAATATATTAAAAATGTTTATTGGGATTTTTGGGGATTCTGACAATTTTAGATATTTAAACATTCAAAGTCAAATTGTCAAATTGACCCAGGAACATTATTGATGTACCTGAGAAACGAACATAACAGGAGGGCTAGCATTTATAGATCATCTCAGAGCCGACCGGAGCTGAACAAGCTAATGGCTAATGACATGCTAACGGCTGCTGCTGCTAACCAAGCCGCTCAGGCACGCCCTCATAAAGAGTCCTCACGTAAAGACGCCACCATACAGCGACATACCTCCATCCACCAGAGGGCAGGCTCCAAAAAAAGAATTATATTGTAAAATCCAATTGTGCAATACAGTAATCCTATAATTTCAGAAAAGATTGATATGAATCTATATTAATATTACATTCTTAAAATAAACAGTATAAATCAGTATAATTGGGGCCTTTGTTGAATTGTATTTTCACATTGTATTACACTTGGTGTATTGTTTCCTGAAGGAAGTGATTCAGACAAACCTGACCAGTGTGTGTTGAAGACCAGACTCCTGACACTTTGACTTTCACCTTCTATTTCATCAGACATTTTACACAACATAGAATAACATGCATTTGTTCATGTGCATTACAGAAATTCTATCCTAATGTACTTATTATATTACTATATTTTTTTTTTTCACCTTACTTTCCACATGTGCTGTCAGAGTTTAAATTAAATTAAAAATGAACAATGCACGGCCTTATTTTTCATTTTATTGCACTTATTTTTCACACAACTTCCTAATCGTGGCCTGAGCATAAAATAATTTAGTTTATTTAGGGTTCTCATTTAAGATCATTTTAAAACACTCCCAGGCAGCAGTTAAAGACAGTAAAAGGTAAATTGTGTTAATAAATGTTACAAACATCAGAAAAGAAAAGAAACCATATTTAATCTGTTCATATTCTGGTTGATAGTACATAAGCATTATTTAGTGGGAGTAAGTTTTTATCAAATCAGATCCATGTAATGCAATTATGTAGACCATGCTCCAGTTTAAAAGAGTGCACAGCCATAAAATCAACAGTAAATATTAGTATCTTAGTAAAAACACAGATCCTGAGGTATGGTGACATGATCTTTATTTTCAACACACTGCAGGTGAAGCAATCCATGTTCTTCTTGTCACAGGTATGTGTTGGGTCTGACTTTCGCTTTACTGCTCCACAGAGGTTCATAGTCGTCGAGCGTCCCCCCCCCCCCCCCCCCCCCCCCCCCCCCCCCCCCCCCCCCCCCCTATTTAGCCAATAAAACATGTATAAATACAAAGCTGTTTCTCCACAGTAAGCTTGAGATTATCACGTCACTAAACACTTGTGTGCTTCTTAACTTAAACACTCATCAATGTCACAACTAAAAAAAAAACATTAAAAGTGGATATGAGTGTTGCTTTATCTATAGTTTATGTGTAAATGGAAAATACAGGTCTTTCTAAATGCTGCACATTTGCAGGGGTCCTGGGTTTAGCACATATGAACTAAAAGATCATGGAGGTTTAGATCTACTATTTGAATATCTTCACGTGTTATATGCTTAAACATTGCTGTTTTATTATTATCATATGAAATAAGAATGAGGCTTTATTATTTTACTGTCAAAATGTGCCTCCTCAAATACTAAAGCCTTAATGTACAGAAGTTGCAAATTAGGGACAGATATTTAAACAAATATGAAGGATATAATGAAATATGTTCGAAAAACACGGTTTATTTTTTAACAGAGCTAGAAAGGTTTATCAGACTAAGATAAAATTTTCCTCATGCTTAAAACTATGATATATTATAAATAAAACCGCTTTAATTTTGATAATAATGATCTGATATTTACAGCAGGAGTTAAACTAAACTTTGTTGTAAAGTTTTTGGACTTACCCTGAGCTGAGATACGACAGAGTGAGAGGCCTGGTCCACAACAGTTAGAAGCAGCCGTTAGCATGTTGTTAGCCGTTAGCATGTTGTTTCTTGCTTGTTCAGCTCCGGTCGGCTCTGAGATGAGGGGCGTGTTTCCGAACCGCGCATTTGAAAAGCCCGCCCAGGAGCAGTTTAGACGCTGCCCTCTCTGCCCATTTTAGTAATATCCTCTGTAGGAGGAGTCAAAATATCCAAGATGGAAGCGCCGTTCATTGGGTGTCATTTGGACGAATTAGACCAAATGGAGACATTGCTTCCATTATTTATACATTCTATGATTGATACATGCAGTAGCAAATCAAGTGTTTGTCCCCCTCTTCTGGCAAATACAGAGTAGTGTTTGAACCAAGATGAGCACAGTGTGTCTGGACTGTGCCATAGGAAGATATATATTATAAAAAAATCAATTCACCTCGACTGCACTGTATGACAACTTTAAAAAGCCATTCTATTTGAATAGAATCTTTTTAAAGTGGAACTGACGACCTGATCTGTGTAATTAAAACAGCTTAAATTTGGGAGTCGCATTAAACAGAAACCATCATAAAATCATGTTTTCACTGTTTTATTTCTCCCCAAACGTGAATAGCGTATTGTTTGAAAATGTACAAATACATTTATATTCTATAAGCTGCATACATACAAATAATACATATGGCATTTAATGTGGCTATTTGCACATTGACTCTTTTTATGCAATCAATTGGGTTTCCCAAAGCACTCGATGCTCGAGCTATAGTCTGGTTATGTGGCCAGGTAACAGTAACAGACCAGATATATATAGACATCGTATGCATAAACAGGTAAATAATTAACTATTTACAGTTTCGATCAAATGTTCATAAACACGTCTTGTATCACACGTTTTTTATTTTATTTTACGGAATGTGCTTTATTGGAGGACATCAATAACACTTTCTGTAACCTGTTGACAAAAGTCGCGAATGCATTAGTACATAGTAGATAGTAGAAGTTTGAGCAACCACTGTTTTGTCTAGTTTTAGACATGTCCTAGTGGTGACCTGCCAAATATTTAACAGTTTATTTTACATACAACATATTTATATGTTTATATACATGATTAAGCATTAAATGCAATAAAATCTGCAACAACAAAGTTTTTTGTGCCCAGTGTAATGAGGAAAAAAACTGTGAAGTGATGCTGAAGTGAAGTGAAAGTAATTGCAAACTAAACTTGTTTTCTGGTCCTTCTTTTTCTGAATAAAGAGTTGTTTTGGTCCCACCCACGTCTTTATCAATAGCTTTTATTGCCGCTTTTATCTCGTATTTACAGCACATGTTCTTCTGTTCACTTATACAAATATGAACTAAACAAAAAACAGCATAACATAAAATTTTATTTTCATTTATTGTGTTCTTTTTATACACTCGTGCTGAAGAGGTTAGAAGAGGTTAGAAGACACATCAAGGGCTACCTTCTGTTGAATTATTGTCTCATTTTGTTGGTTATTTATTTAAACTTAGGTTAGAAAGATGATACACCCATACTTAAAGTTCCCTATTGTGCTCTGTTTTTTTTATATTTCTAAGGTCTAACAGTTTATTCAATTTAAATCAAACAATCAATATAAATTCAATGCAGATCAATTTGATTTAAATCAAAAAGCCTAATATATGGCCATGAAGAAATTCAAAATCTCAAAAGCAACAGTGTCTCACATGCGCTGTATTAATATTTAGCATCTGTGTTTAACAAAGTAAGTAAAAAATAAACTCCTTTATGCAACACTCACTGAGACTGTTTCAAGAAGCAGGTTTAGGGAAAGCTCTATGTGTGTTAACCCTGGAAGAAGGGAAAGTATTGGTTTTTTGTTCAGTCTAAACTGTCAACCTAACTTGTCTCTGGCTGATTTCTTCTCAAACCCAGAGTTTATGTGAGTCTCCTCTGCTGCGTCTGTAGGAGTTCTCTGATTGTATGATTAATTTTTACTTTTAACCAACAAAGAGCACAAATTCCTCTCTGTGCAACCTCACTGTCAGCAGCCTCCATGTTTGTTTACCAGTACAGACATTTAACACAAGTTTAGAAGAAAGAACACATCTTCTGAAATGGTAGTGTCATTTTAGTGTATTTTATCCAAATAAAAAATCATTCTGGTCCAGTGTATTGGCCTATTTATTATATATTTTATTATATATGTAGAAGACATCTCTTATTTAATCAAACACACATCCTGCATGTCTTGTCTTTTTTTAACTCCATGGAAACGTTGGGAGAACAGAGTCTGTTAAATAGACCTGGTGTTCACAATTATCCTATGGTCCAGACCAGTGGCTGTTGGTTTTAAAATATAATGGTAAACTCAACATCCTAACATCCATCAGTATTCAACAAAGAATATTATGTAGTTGTACAACAAGACCATTAATCCACAGAAAGAAATTTGATCAATGACAACATAAATAAACAGATGACATCCATCTGTCCATCCAAACATACATACATACATACATACATACATGCATGCATGCATATGCATACATGTATGTATGCATACATACATACATACATACATACATACATACATACATACATACATGCATACATACATGCATGCATGCATATGCATACATGCATGCATGCATACATACATACATACAGAGAATTAAGTCCTACTCAACATAACTTTGGTAAATTCATTGTAATGAATTAAGTAAAAGTAATAGAACAAGAAAAGTCCCTTGTGGAATGCTGATAATATTTATTAGAGTCTCAGAGTGTGTTCTTATGTGATGTATGGCTCTAATGGCCTTTCACTGATGTAGTTCTTTCAGGACAGGAGCTCAACACCAGTAAAGGGCCATTACAACCATACACCACAACAGAACAATACAACCCTGATCACATTAACAACTTGAGTTAATGTTTTCTTCTCCTCCTTCTCCTCCTTTTCTTTTTAGCAGTAGCTTCATCCACTGTTGCCTCCTCGTTGGCTGGTGGGGCTGTTTCAGGTTCTTCATTCAGGGCAGGTGTGGTTTCGGTCGGAGTAGATTTGACCAAAGGCTCGAGTGGTAGTACTGGACTATCAACTGGTCCAGTGTATGGGTCGACTGGGATCACATCTGCCTGGGCTGTTTGGGCCACTGTAGATTGGTCCACAATGATTTCTGGCTCCAGTGGTGTTACTGGAGAATCAGACGCTGCAGTAGATGGGTTAACTGGTAATTCTCCTGCTTCCATCCTTAAATCACCCTCGACTTCAGTGATGGACTTTCCAGGTTCGCTTTGGGACTCTGGATGCACGTCCATCTCTGAATCACCTTGGGCCTCAGTGGAATTGTCCATGTCCATTTTTACAGGAAAGTTGTACCTGTAGGACTCAGTATGACCTTGGTGTTCTATTGAATTTCTCACCTTGATTTCGGGCTCATCTGGCAGCTCTTCTTCTACCTGGCCATCCTTAACTCTAACTTTGAATGCTACGGTGCAGTGGTAGGAATCACCTGTAGCTTCTTTACCCTCCTTTGGCTTCCCAAGTTCAACATAAGCCACCAAATCATGAACTCTAGCCTCGGTGTTTGTGGCTTGGTCCTTGTTGCCTCTAACCACTGTGATTCTAGGCTCCTCTGGTAAGTTTTGATCAAACTCAATTTCCCAGTCTAACTGGGGTGGGATTTGGGGCTGTTCCTTGGACTCCCACTCCTGTTTGGCTTTGTTCCACTCTTTCTGCTGGCTTTCATATTCCTGGAACTGCTCGATGTATTTCTTTTTCTCCTCCTCCCAATCCTTTGCTTTTTCTTGCCATTCAGTCTCCCTCTCTTGGTAGGCCTTCTCTCTTGCTGCCCATTCCTGCTCTTTATTTTGCAGTTGAATTTCTTGTTCCTGCAAGGCTTGCCTTAGTGCATTAATGATGGCTTTCTCCATGGCTGGTATTGTTGATCTCTGATCTAAATTCAGTCTCTTCCTGATGTTTCACAATATTTATTGTGAAAGTAAAGTTCTGGAGCTAAAAGTCGTGCGTCTTCTCTGTTGAGTGGTTAAACTGTTTATGGCTATATTCAGACTGAAATCTAACTCTACAGTGATGACATCATCAGGCTGTGATTTTGTGATGTCATCAACTCTTGGAATGTTGTCAGCTGTTAAGCTCCGCCCCTCTCTTGGTTACTGTTGCTAGGCTACTGTTTCAAGAATAAAATGTTCAGCATTAGATACATTCTGCCTCTAAGATGTAAGCTTTTTTTTTACTCGGACCTGTTTTGTTTCAGTGTATAACGTTTATATACCTATATTATTCTCTTATTAAATGTTTTATAAGCTTTGTTATTTATAGTTGAGGGTCGAAAAATGCCCAGCATTCAACACAAAGTGCCAGAAAAAATTTCCATCTAATTATGCCAGTATGAGATGTTTTATTTGCTGATTACTAAAACCAAAACACTGACATAACCAGTATCACTGACAACAAAAGAGCAACCTAATATGGAATAGGTCTTGCAAGAAAAGTGTATTTTTACATTTATTTTTTTTCAACAAAATCAATGTAGGTCTACATTTTTTTTCAAGTGCATTTATTCACCCAAAAAATGTACATTAACCAGACAAGGACAAAAAGTTAACAAACAATTTGTTCGTGTGCATTACAGAAATGCTATCCTAATGTACTATCTACACTGCCCAGCCAACTTTTTTTTGGCTGGGCAGTTGTATTTAACTAAGCAATTAGGCAAGAGTGTCCCATTGAACAACTACTACATGGATGAACATGCTTCAGCTGACAACAAGTTTGTTCCCAGCTGAAGACAGTTGATGCAGAGAGTGGTTTCTCATTTCTTAAACAACTATGTTGGAAGACACATGCTGTGGTTGTTGAAAAGATGTTAATCTGTTTCATTGGGCTCAAATTGTGAAAGACTGGTTCAGAGAGCATGACACATCATTTTCACACATGGATTGGCCACCACAGAGTCCAGAACTGAACCCATTGAGAATCTTTGGGATGTGCTGGAGAACACTTTGTGCAACAGTCAACTCTCCCATCATCAATACAAAATTTTGGCAAATGCAAATGTCAATGTTATTGTCTTGTCCAGCGTTGCATGAATTTTTTTGCCTAGATCTTGCATGAGAGGCTCTTGCCTATTTGCTGAGTTAAATCAGAACCAGCTTTAGGCATAGGCCATCTAGGCAGTTGCCTAGGGCGCCATCCGCTGGAGGGGGCGCCCAGCTGCACCCCTCCAAAAAACAAATAAAATAAAATAAGTATATATTTTAAATAAATAACAAATAATTAAAAATAAAGTGAATGGTTGTTTCTTCTTTGTACTCTAATATGAAAAAAAAAAATCCTAATGACTTCTGATTGACCTGGCCGGCCTGAACCTGACTGACACAGTTTACGGTGGAAGCGGGGGGATGGGCGCATTGTTGATGCGCATCACAGCAGCAAATTGATGGATGTCGTTGACAAATTTTTATCATGAAAAGGCCGTCCAAGTCCTCAGGTGCTGCTTTTAGAAAGCGGAGAAAAGAGGAGGAGGAAAAAAAGGGCCCAAAGTAGAGGTATGTAGTTATTTATTCTAACATTAAAAACTGCTGTTTAACTTTTCATTTGCACACGCTACTAGGCTAGCGAAGTTGAAATAAACTTCACCGTAGCTAGCCACTGCATGTTACGGTGTTACTTTGTGTTTATTTAACCTAGACTATGTATCATAACTTTTAAGGCCAACACACACCGTGCGCGCCGACGTGCGTCAGAAAATACGCCCCTAGTGTTTTCTATGAGCAGCAGCTCCCGACTCCTGCTGCAGCCAATGCACTGAGAAACTCCTTTCTGTCGCTAACTCGCTAATAACCTGCTAATAGAGCAACCCAGTCTGTCCTCGCACAGACTGGGCGACTTCTGTCACTTTGTCTGGTTTCAGATAAAACACATACTTTAAGCTCCACGTTGTTCATGTTAAAGCCTTTTCAAGTGCCTAGACACTTGAAAAGGCGGCGCGTCAAATTACACCGAACGCGGCATGGTGCTCCCGGTGTGCATTGGGCTTTAAACAATAATTATGTCGTAGTTGCAGTCTGTCTGCTGCAGGATTGCAACTGCATGTTTCTTATACTGTACTCCCTGTTATACACTTTATGTTATTATGTACTCTACATCTGTCTAGATGCACTGAGAAAATATTTTCAGAAACGGGGGCCTGAAGAAGGTGCTGAAGAGGGGCCCTCACTCGTCACGTCTTCACCACTCGCTGAAGAATGTAAGTTTTGCCTGTTATTTGTGGTCCTTGATATTAGTACTATGTTTTTATTAATAATATTATATATATATATATAATTGTTGTTATTATTATTGACTTGATACTCATTGAGTAAATGTAGGTCATAGTCACCATGCCACCTTAAAGGAAGTAGAATAAAACAACAACAGACATATTGCACAGTTATGTAATACTATGGGTATACTCTCTGTTTGTATACAGCGACAAGAAGTCAGGCAGCAAGCAGCAGCACGGAAAGTGAGACACAGCTTGAACAGCCTGATCCAGGTGTGTTTTCAAATTGTATGTTACAGTAGTAGTCATGTTTCTAATGTAAAATATGTCCAAATCTAGAGTGTAATTATTTGATTTACGCAGAAATACTTTATGCTATATTGCCACATATTTGACCTTTTAAAAGAGTAAAGAACACCAACAGTATCATTTATTACACTTGATACTTAAAAGTAGGACAACATTTATCTTATAATAAAAACAATTTACACGGGCAATGTAGACTTCATCTAACAGTGTTTATTCAAGATGTTTACAGGATATATTAATGAACAGTACATCATTTAAAACTACATTCATGTAACTGAAATGTATTACAATTATTAGTCTAACTTGGTATGTATGTTGCTTTACTTACAGAAGGAGGAACCAATAGAGCATTCACTGTTGCTGTTCAACAGCCTGAGGGCACCCCATCAACTGCAACAGATATAGTATGTCAGTCTGCCCAGGCACCCCCTATCGATCCAGCTGACTGGCCATCCCTGTCTGATACAGTGAGGACTGAGTTAGTCCTCCGAGGGCCTTATCAGGTAAAATCTGATATAAATTTCCCAAAACGAGAGGATCTGATTAAAAGTCTGATGCTCTACTGACTGAGCTACCCAGGCTCCCAAAGTCTAAATTTTGTCAACTTTCAAGAAAATTTTGTGACCAACTATGCATCTATGCTGTAAAAGAATCCCAGTCAGTTCTAGTGGAGGAGAAGCAGAGGAATATAGTTCAAACTTAGCTTCTTGTTGAAACACCCACTAGAGAGAACATGACATGAATACTGTACCCTCAGACATTAAAAGTAATGCCCCACCAATGGCGTTAGCCAGGTTCTGACATGGATCTACAAGCAGTTTCCAAAGAAATTGTGAACAAACATGTATCTCTTCTTTATAGTTGTGCCAAGAGGTGCTTTAGATAGGTCCTAAAAGCTGGATTACAGTCACACTTGGAGTGTGAGCAAATTGCGGCAAGGGAGTAGTGGAGGATTTCAGTTACTGGGACCTTTAGATCTTCAGTCTAATTCTCTCCCAAAGTGAGCTATTTCGTGCCTGCTAGATATGGCTTTAAAGTCTGGTGATCATCGATGGAGCCGAGGCTCTGAAAGAAAGTATGTGTCTTTTCACTGGAAATCATCCTTAAATGTCCATCTATGCTATTTCTCTGTCCAAAGTAAGTGAGAAGGTTCACAATCCTGGATTAACCATTTTCTTGGCAGGTTTTAGGCCAAAATATTTTTGCAGCATTTTCATCAGAATGGAAAATCCCACTCCACTAACTTACAAAGACGAAACGAGGGGGAAAGTTAACTACACATCCCAATAATGACTAGGAATACCATCACTGCGTGCCGAATACATTTTAGAAGAAGGAGCTCTGTGCGACACTCAAGACTCCAATACTCTCATTCAGAAGATTGAGCAATGTTCTACAGTATAGCTAGTCTATACGTGTTTTAAATGACTCACTGACAGCAACATCTCACAAATCAGTGTTCAGGGCATTAGGGCATTACTGGGCATAATAATGGATTTGTGTAAGTTAGTTATGCAGCTTTAAGTTTCGTTTCTTCCAAATGTAAAAACATGAAATGTGCCAAAGCCATTCTTCTAACTCAATGTGCCAGTATGATTGCTGACTAAAGGTATGTATGAACGGCCACTGAGTTACTGGCTGGTCTATAGCCAGTCAGCCTTTTCTGACCCTGGACCCTCAGATTAAAAGTCTGATGCTCTACCGACTGAGCTACACAGGCTCTGAAAGTCTAACTTTTGTCAACTTTCAAAAAATTATTGTGACCAACATATATACAGTGTTTTTGATCAGTCTACAGTCACAGC
>JAWCTZ010000374.1:0-44662 GCA_036850595.1 Rhyacichthys aspro | reverse complement strand
AGAAGGCCACTTTTGGCCTTTTCACATTACAGACCTGAAACTGCTCAAACCCAGCTATATCAGCTGGAAATGGCTTCTCAGGGCTCCAGAGGCCACTTTCAGGCCAAAACAGACTCATATGAGGCCAGGGATGTGGATTTGCATTGACTTGAGCCATATTAGTGCCAAACACCAAACTGAGTGCTGCGGGCAAGCAAGCTCCAAATGCAGCCAAACCGCCCGTGCCTTGTAGAACTCGCAGAGATCTACAAGAAGAGCCTTGAATCAGCCCTGTGGCACCTTCGGTTCAAAAATTAGAGACAATTTACTTTTTATTGCTTTAAAGTCATTTTCAGCTCGAGAGAAGGCCACTTTTGGCCTTTTCACATTACAGACCTGAAACTGCTCAAACCCAGCTATATCAGCTGGAAATGGCTTCTCAGGGCTCCAGAGGCCACTTTCAGGCCAAAACAGACTCATATGAGGCCAGGGATGTGGATTTGCATTGACTTGAGCCATATTAGTGCCAAACACCAAACTGAGTGCTGCGGGCAAACAAAAGCTCCAAATGCAGCCAAACCGCCCGTGCCTTGTAGAACTCGCAGAGATCTACAAGAAGAGCCTTGAATCAGCCCTGTGGCACCTTCGGTTCAAAAATTAGAGACAATTTACTTTTTATTGCTTTAAAGTCATTTTCAGCTCGAGAGAAGGCCACTTTTGGCCTTTTCACATTACAGACCTGAAACTGCTCAAACCCAGCTATATCAGCTGGAAATGGCTTCTCAGGGCTCCAGAGGCCACTTTCAGGCCAAAACAGACTCATATGAGGCCAGGGATGTGGATTTGCATTGACTTGAGCCATATTAGTGCCAAACACCAAACTGAGTGCTGCGGGCAAGCAAAAGCTCCAAATGCAGCCAAACCGCCCGTGCCTTGTAGAACTCGCAGAGATCTACAAGAAGAGCCTTGAATCAGCCCTGTGGCACCTTCGGTTCAAAAATTAGAGACAATTTACTTTTTATTGCTTTAAAGTCATTTTCAGCTCGAGAGAAGGCCACTTTTGGCCTTTTCACATTACAGACCTGAAACTGCTCAAACCCAGCTATATCAGCTGGAAATGGCTTCTCAGGGCTCCAGAGGCCACTTTCAGGCCAAAACAGACTCATATGAGGCCAGGGATGTGGATTTGCATTGACTTGAGCCATATTAGTGCCAAACACCAAACTGAGTGCTGCGGGCAAGCGAAGCTCCAAATGCAGCCAAACCGCCCGTGCCTTGTAGAACTCGCAGAGATCTACAAGAAGAGCCTTGAATCAGCCCTGTGGCACCTTCGGTTCAAAAATTAGAGACAATTTACTTTTTATTGCTTTAAAGTCATTTTCAGCTCGAGAGAAGGCCACTTTTGGCCTTTTCACATTACAGACCTGAAACTGCTCAAACCCAGCTATATCAGCTGGAAATGGCTTCTCAGGGCTCCAGAGGCCACTTTCAGGCCAAAACAGACTCATATGAGGCCAGGGATGTGGATTTGCATTGACTTGAGCCATATTAGTGCCAAACACCAAACTGAGTGCTGCGGGCAAGCGAAAGCTCCAAATGCAGCCAAACCGCCCGTGCCTTGTAGAACTCGCAGAGATCTACAAGAAGAGCCTTGAATCAGCCCTGTGGCACCTTCGGTTCAAAAATTAGAGACAATTTACTTTTTATTGCTTTAAAGTCATTTTCAGCTCGAGAGAAGGCCACTTTTGGCCTTTTCACATTACAGACCTGAAACTGCTCAAACCCAGCTATATCAGCTGGAAATGGCTTCTCAGGGCTCCAGAGGCCACTTTCAGGCCAAAACAGACTCATATGAGGCCAGGGATGTGGATTTGCATTGACTTGAGCCATATTAGTGCCAAACACCAAACTGAGTGCTGCGGGCAAGCAGAAGCTCCAAATGCAGCCAAACCGCCCGTGCCTTGTAGAACTCGCAGAGATCTACAAGAAGAGCCTTGAATCAGCCCTGTGGCACCTTCGGTTCAAAAATTAGAGACAATTTACTTTTTATTGCTTTAAAGTCATTTTCAGCTCGAGAGAAGGCCACTTTTGGCCTTTTCACATTACAGACCTGAAACTGCTCAAACCCAGCTATATCAGCTGGAAATGGCTTCTCAGGGCTCCAGAGGCCACTTTCAGGCCAAAACAGACTCATATGAGGCCAGGGATGTGGATTTGCATTGACTTGAGCCATATTAGTGCCAAACACCAAACTGAGTGCTGCGGGCAAGCGAAAGCTCCAAATGCAGCCAAACCGCCCGTGCCTTGTAGAACTCGCAGAGATCTACAAGAAGAGCCTTGAATCAGCCCTGTGGCACCTTCGGTTCAAAAATTAGAGACAATTTACTTTTTATTGCTTTAAAGTCATTTTCAGCTCGAGAGAAGGCCACTTTTGGCCTTTTCACATTACAGACCTGAAACTGCTCAAACCCAGCTATATCAGCTGGAAATGGCTTCTCAGGGCTCCAGAGGCCACTTTCAGGCCAAAACAGACTCATATGAGGCCAGGGATGTGGATTTGCATTGACTTGAGCCATATTAGTGCCAAACACCAAACTGAGTGCTGCGGGCAAGCAGAAGCTCCAAATGCAGCCAAACCGCCCGTGCCTTGTAGAACTCGCAGAGATCTACAAGAAGAGCCTTGAATCAGCCCTGTGGCACCTTCGGTTCAAAAATTAGAGACAATTTACTTTTTATTGCTTTAAAGTCATTTTCAGCTCGAGAGAAGGCCACTTTTGGCCTTTTCACATTACAGACCTGAAACTGCTCAAACCCAGCTATATCAGCTGGAAATGGCTTCTCAGGGCTCCAGAGGCCACTTTCAGGCCAAAACAGACTCATATGAGGCCAGGGATGTGGATTTGCATTGACTTGAGCCATATTAGTGCCAAACACCAAACTGAGTGCTGCGGGCAAGCGAAAGCTCCAAATGCAGCCAAACCGCCCGTGCCTTGTAGAACTCGCAGAGATCTACAAGAAGAGCCTTGAATCAGCCCTGTGGCACCTTCGGTTCAAAAATTAGAGACAATTTACTTTTTATTGCTTTAAAGTCATTTTCAGCTCGAGAGAAGGCCACTTTTGGCCTTTTCACATTACAGACCTGAAACTGCTCAAACCCAGCTATATCAGCTGGAAATGGCTTCTCAGGGCTCCAGAGGCCACTTTCAGGCCAAAACAGACTCATATGAGGCCAGGGATGTGGATTTGCATTGACTTGAGCCATATTAGTGCCAAACACCAAACTGAGTGCTGCGGGCAAACGAAAGCTCCAAATGCAGCCAAACCGCCCGTGCCTTGTAGAACTCGCAGAGATCTACAAGAAGAGCCTTGAATCAGCCCTGTGGCACCTTCGGTTCAAAAATTAGAGACAATTTACTTTTTATTGCTTTAAAGTCATTTTCAGCTCGAGAGAAGGCCACTTTTGGCCTTTTCACATTACAGACCTGAAACTGCTCAAACCCAGCTATATCAGCTGGAAATGGCTTCTCAGGGCTCCAGAGGCCACTTTCAGGCCAAAACAGACTCATATGAGGCCAGGGATGTGGATTTGCATTGACTTGAGCCATATTAGTGCCAAACACCAAACTGAGTGCTGCGGGCAAGCAGAAAGCTCCAAATGCAGCCAAACCGCCCGTGCCTTGTAGAACTCGCAGAGATCTACAAGAAGAGCCTTGAATCAGCCCTGTGGCACCTTCGGTTCAAAAATTAGAGACAATTTACTTTTTATTGCTTTAAAGTCATTTTCAGCTCGAGAGAAGGCCACTTTTGGCCTTTTCACATTACAGACCTGAAACTGCTCAAACCCAGCTATATCAGCTGGAAATGGCTTCTCAGGGCTCCAGAGGCCACTTTCAGGCCAAAACAGACTCATATGAGGCCAGGGATGTGGATTTGCATTGACTTGAGCCATATTAGTGCCAAACACCAAACTGAGTGCTGCGGGCAAGCAGAAAGCTCCAAATGCAGCCAAACCGCCCGTGCCTTGTAGAACTCGCAGAGATCTACAAGAAGAGCCTTGAATCAGCCCTGTGGCACCTTCGGTTCAAAAATTAGAGACAATTTACTTTTTATTGCTTTAAAGTCATTTTCAGCTCGAGAGAAGGCCACTTTTGGCCTTTTCACATTACAGACCTGAAACTGCTCAAACCCAGCTATATCAGCTGGAAATGGCTTCTCAGGGCTCCAGAGGCCACTTTCAGGCCAAAACAGACTCATATGAGGCCAGGGATGTGGATTTGCATTGACTTGAGCCATATTAGTGCCAAACACCAAACTGAGTGCTGCGGGCAAGCGAAAGCTCCAAATGCAGCCAAACCGCCCGTGCCTTGTAGAACTCGCAGAGATCTACAAGAAGAGCCTTGAATCAGCCCTGTGGCACCTTCGGTTCAAAAATTAGAGACAATTTACTTTTTATTGCTTTAAAGTCATTTTCAGCTCGAGAGAAGGCCACTTTTGGCCTTTTCACATTACAGACCTGAAACTGCTCAAACCCAGCTATATCAGCTGGAAATGGCTTCTCAGGGCTCCAGAGGCCACTTTCAGGCCAAAACAGACTCATATGAGGCCAGGGATGTGGATTTGCATTGACTTGAGCCATATTAGTGCCAAACACCAAACTGAGTGCTGCGGGCAAGCAAAGCTCCAAATGCAGCCAAACCGCCCGTGCCTTGTAGAACTCGCAGAGATCTACAAGAAGAGCCTTGAATCAGCCCTGTGGCACCTTCGGTTCAAAAATTAGAGACAATTTACTTTTTATTGCTTTAAAGTCATTTTCAGCTCGAGAGAAGGCCACTTTTGGCCTTTTCACATTACAGACCTGAAACTGCTCAAACCCAGCTATATCAGCTGGAAATGGCTTCTCAGGGCTCCAGAGGCCACTTTCAGGCCAAAACAGACTCATATGAGGCCAGGGATGTGGATTTGCATTGACTTGAGCCATATTAGTGCCAAACACCAAACTGAGTGCTGCGGGCAAGCGAAAGCTCCAAATGCAGCCAAACCGCCCGTGCCTTGTAGAACTCGCAGAGATCTACAAGAAGAGCCTTGAATCAGCCCTGTGGCACCTTCGGTTCAAAAATTAGAGACAATTTACTTTTTATTGCTTTAAAGTCATTTTCAGCTCGAGAGAAGGCCACTTTTGGCCTTTTCACATTACAGACCTGAAACTGCTCAAACCCAGCTATATCAGCTGGAAATGGCTTCTCAGGGCTCCAGAGGCCACTTTCAGGCCAAAACAGACTCATATGAGGCCAGGGATGTGGATTTGCATTGACTTGAGCCATATTAGTGCCAAACACCAAACTGAGTGCTGCGGGCAAACGAAAGCTCCAAATGCAGCCAAACCGCCCGTGCCTTGTAGAACTCGCAGAGATCTACAAGAAGAGCCTTGAATCAGCCCTGTGGCACCTTCGGTTCAAAAATTAGAGACAATTTACTTTTTATTGCTTTAAAGTCATTTTCAGCTCGAGAGAAGGCCACTTTTGGCCTTTTCACATTACAGACCTGAAACTGCTCAAACCCAGCTATATCAGCTGGAAATGGCTTCTCAGGGCTCCAGAGGCCACTTTCAGGCCAAAACAGACTCATATGAGGCCAGGGATGTGGATTTGCATTGACTTGAGCCATATTAGTGCCAAACACCAAACTGAGTGCTGCGGGCAAACGAAAGCTCCAAATGCAGCCAAACCGCCCGTGCCTTGTAGAACTCGCAGAGATCTACAAGAAGAGCCTTGAATCAGCCCTGTGGCACCTTCGGTTCAAAAATTAGAGACAATTTACTTTTTATTGCTTTAAAGTCATTTTCAGCTCGAGAGAAGGCCACTTTTGGCCTTTTCACATTACAGACCTGAAACTGCTCAAACCCAGCTATATCAGCTGGAAATGGCTTCTCAGGGCTCCAGAGGCCACTTTCAGGCCAAAACAGACTCATATGAGGCCAGGGATGTGGATTTGCATTGACTTGAGCCATATTAGTGCCAAACACCAAACTGAGTGCTGCGGGCAAACGAAAGCTCCAAATGCAGCCAAACCGCCCGTGCCTTGTAGAACTCGCAGAGATCTACAAGAAGAGCCTTGAATCAGCCCTGTGGCACCTTCGGTTCAAAAATTAGAGACAATTTACTTTTTATTGCTTTAAAGTCATTTTCAGCTCGAGAGAAGGCCACTTTTGGCCTTTTCACATTACAGACCTGAAACTGCTCAAACCCAGCTATATCAGCTGGAAATGGCTTCTCAGGGCTCCAGAGGCCACTTTCAGGCCAAAACAGACTCATATGAGGCCAGGGATGTGGATTTGCATTGACTTGAGCCATATTAGTGCCAAACACCAAACTGAGTGCTGCGGGCAAACGAAAGCTCCAAATGCAGCCAAACCGCCCGTGCCTTGTAGAACTCGCAGAGATCTACAAGAAGAGCCTTGAATCAGCCCTGTGGCACCTTCGGTTCAAAAATTAGAGACAATTTACTTTTTATTGCTTTAAAGTCATTTTCAGCTCGAGAGAAGGCCACTTTTGGCCTTTTCACATTACAGACCTGAAACTGCTCAAACCCAGCTATATCAGCTGGAAATGGCTTCTCAGGGCTCCAGAGGCCACTTTCAGGCCAAAACAGACTCATATGAGGCCAGGGATGTGGATTTGCATTGACTTGAGCCATATTAGTGCCAAACACCAAACTGAGTGCTGCGGGCAAACGAAAGCTCCAAATGCAGCCAAACCGCCCGTGCCTTGTAGAACTCGCAGAGATCTACAAGAAGAGCCTTGAATCAGCCCTGTGGCACCTTCGGTTCAAAAATTAGAGACAATTTACTTTTTATTGCTTTAAAGTCATTTTCAGCTCGAGAGAAGGCCACTTTTGGCCTTTTCACATTACAGACCTGAAACTGCTCAAACCCAGCTATATCAGCTGGAAATGGCTTCTCAGGGCTCCAGAGGCCACTTTCAGGCCAAAACAGACTCATATGAGGCCAGGGATGTGGATTTGCATTGACTTGAGCCATATTAGTGCCAAACACCAAACTGAGTGCTGCGGGCAAACGAAAGCTCCAAATGCAGCCAAACCGCCCGTGCCTTGTAGAACTCGCAGAGATCTACAAGAAGAGCCTTGAATCAGCCCTGTGGCACCTTCGGTTCAAAAATTAGAGACAATTTACTTTTTATTGCTTTAAAGTCATTTTCAGCTCGAGAGAAGGCCACTTTTGGCCTTTTCACATTACAGACCTGAAACTGCTCAAACCCAGCTATATCAGCTGGAAATGGCTTCTCAGGGCTCCAGAGGCCACTTTCAGGCCAAAACAGACTCATATGAGGCCAGGGATGTGGATTTGCATTGACTTGAGCCATATTAGTGCCAAACACCAATCTGAGTGCTGCGGGCAAACGAAAGCTCCAAATGCAGCCAAACCGCCCGTGCCTTGTAGAACTCGCAGAGATCTACAAGAAGAGCCTTGAATCAGCTCTGTGGCACCTTCGGTTCAAAAATTAGAGACAATTTACTTTTTATTGCTTTAAAGTCATTTTCAGCTCGAGAGAAGGCCACTTTTGGCCTTTTCACATTACAGACCTGAAACTGCTCAAACCCAGCTATATCAGCTGGAAATGGCTTCTCAGGGCTCAACAGGCCACTTTCAGGCCAAAACAGACTCATATGAGGCCAGGGATGTGGATTTGCATTGACTTGAGCCATATTAGTGCCAAACACCAAACTGAGTGCTGCGGGCAAACGAAAGCTCCAAATGCAGCCAAACCGCCCGTGCCTTGCCCAAACTGCTCAAACACAACTATATCAACTGGAGACACATTTAAATCCCTTGTCAGGGCTAAACAGGCATTTTAGGCAAAATACCTGGCTCTGCTCATAGCAAACCAAAACAGACTCATATGTTGCCTGTGATGTGGCTTCACATTGATTTGAGTCTGACACAACAGATGTAGGTCATTTGAATTCTTTTCTGACAGGACATAAACTTCTGGCCACAATGGAGCATAACAGGGGATACTAACTACACTAAGCTGTACCTAGGAATGAATTTCAGCCATATCCAAGCAGATCAGTATTGTTATTTCATCATGGGCTATCACTGACTGGAGGAGTTATTGTCCCCAGGACGAGGACTAGCGTTCGGAGAGATATAGATTGACACAGGGAAGAGGCGCAGGACATGGCTGTTATGTGGAATATATTATACAACTGAGATCATTTTTTAGTAAGAGATTATTCATTCATTCATCTTCTACCGCTTATCCCACTAGTAAGAGATTATCTGTCATTAATAATAATGAAGTAGGCTACTGTATGTTAATAGGTAAAGAAGGCTAGTAGGCTTAAAATGAGGTGTAGATGAAGAATAGCATGGTTTTTGGGTATTTGTGTGGGTCTGAACCTTGTGTTGACTAATCTTAATCTTTAATAATAATAATAATAATAATAATAATAATAATAATATTATAACAATTAATCTAATTAATTAATATTTTTTTGTATCTATCTTTTACAATACTTACAATAAAAATAACTTCACAATAAATAATAAAAACAATGTCTACTATGACCTTTTTAAACTTTTATTAAATCCTTTTTCCAAAAAAGTGCTTCACCTTTTTCAACAGTATGATACAAAAATAAATAAAGTGCCAGAATTAAAATGTAAACAACACAGGGCTTCTTATATCACTAATGCTATATAAATTCTTCCTGAGAAATAAAACATACAATAACTGCAACAGTAACATGTTCTTGGCATTTTATGCTTAAATACGAGCTGCATTTCAAAGAGGGCATGTGTAAATTATTTTAAGATCAAATTATTTAAGATGACAATATTAATAATTTCATAAAGTGTAGTGTTTTTGCCATTTGATCAAGACACATACACAAAGGAAAGCATTTAAAACATTCATAAACTAATGATACTATTCGTCATAAAATGCAATATGTATAGTCAGTGTAGACCTACTTTGGAAATGTATTGTTTATTATTATCTGGTAATAATTACTGCTTTATGCCAACAGTAATCATAAATGCATGTGTACTTATCTGCAAAAGGTTCACATTAGAGATCGACCCATGGGTTTTTTCTCACACACACACTTCTTACTACTGTCACTATTTCCATATCAATATTATCAGCAGCCTTGTTGTTTATCCAAGGGATTAAACCAACTGTTAAACACTAAATAGCCTCATCTTCACTTTAATTTTCAGATCATAGGACCAGAAATCTCACAGCAACGTTAGTAGTCGTGAGTTGTAGAGTTTTTCATGTGACTTTTCATGCAAACACACACCATTCTCCACATTACATTCTTCCTTCACAATTGATTCACAGACAAATCAGAAGGTATTATGAGCTAGCAGAGCTGCCGCTAATGTTTACTCCGCTCTTACGTTATTCTGCTTCTCACTGTAATGTTAGTAGTAGTTGTGAGATATAGAGCAATGGGATATTTATTACAATTTCGGGAGAGTTTTCTGCGTTTACCTTCGACACATGTGTTTGCTCTCTGGAGCTTCATTTCACCTTGAGGCCAGGGTTCTTCAACAGCTGGTTGATAGCAAGGACCTTCACAAGTTGTCACATTGGTTGAAATATTTCAGAATCGCTCAGCTCCACCATTGTGTGCGCTGATACTAACTCCCTTTATTAAACTTCACCAGTCCAGCACAGTCTTTGATTGCTCATTTGTAGACCTATAATCACTGGATTGAGAATATATAGTTTTTAGAATTTTTTAAAACACAAAACAAAATAGTTTCACATAGGCTACTTACTCTTCTACTTCTGCATCCTTTTTTCCCTTAAATGAGCAAGGGACAGCCTGCTCCTCTTCGGTGTAGGAACACTGCTACTTTCAGCTAAAAATACAAATACTCTGAGTTAACAACAACAACAACAACAACAAAAAAGAATTAAAATGTACTAGACAACCAACAAGTAATCAAACACTAAAACATTACTTTTCAAGATATTAGCCAATGCCTGTTTTTTTTCTTCAGCACTGTAGGCTAAAACATGAATTAATAAATATCAACTGATGCGTTAAAATTTTAAAATCAAACCCTCTAATTCAGTGGTTACTGGGTGAACAGTCACAATGGCTCATTTTGCATCAAAGTATCAAGTTGCATCAAGTTAAAAAAAAAAAATCTAAACAAACTAAAACATTGCAACACAAAAAAATGCCTGTTATTTTGAAACAATGTCTGTTAACTTTAAAACACATACATAGGGAAGAAATAAAATATTAAGGACAAAAAGTAGTGTGAAAATGAGTGAAGGGGGAGAGCACACTCCTTTGGGGGGGCAGGTCTGACATTCTGGGGCATTTGAATGGATAATGTGGCAAAAAAAACAAAAATAGTCAAAATTAGCTTATAGCCTGATAAAAGCCAAATGCTATACCATCTACATTGTTTATTTTACTTCACTTTTTACTTCATTTTTTTCTAAAATATAAACATTTTATTATAGAATACAAACACATGCACACACATATAATATATTAATCAATGCTTTAATTCTGCCTTAGAGGCCCGGGGAGATGTTTTTCTACAGAGCCACGCACATCTCCTGCAAGCGCTTTGTTGTGTGCTTAGGGTAAAATGTGGTTAACTTCCATTTTTTATTCTATTTACAAATGGCATCACCCTTTTGTTAAAGGGGACTTTTTTGTACCTATATCACAGGTAAAGCACAGTCATCTGGTTTGTGCAGGACAGGGGTACAGGAAGACCCATCATGTAAAAATCCCATAACCAAACCGCAGCTTAGAGACTACGTCAGAGCCTAAGTTACCCAAGATGCACCTGTTCCAGTTCCGAGAGACCCGTAAGCTTCGGTGCACCTGTGTATTTAAGCAGTTGTTTTTATAACCCTGTCCCTGTGTGTTTGAGTGCCATCTGCATTCTTATCATGTAAGTATTGTGTCTATATAGAGTGTTCAATCATGGTTGGCATGTGTATGTTATCTTTACAGTCCATTGCCTCTTATAGCTTAATTCTATTGGTCAAACCTAATATACGCATAGGCCTATTTGTTACATGGTCTTAGGATGCCATCTATTGGATTTTTGATGTTACTGCAGTCATTCTTATCTTAGGCCTATTGCAGTTCACTAGTTATTGTATTATGTATTCATCGCTAACTCATATAATCCTTTGTATTGTTTCAGATATAAACACACAAATACAGACATATCATTCACTACGTAAAGTCATCTTCATGTCCTCTCAACAAATCCATGTATCTGCCACCCCTTTCATCATTCATTATTAAAACGTCTGAACCGTACAACCTGAGTGTGCCTATCCTTCTGAGCGAGGAAGACTCAGTTGAAGCGTGATCAGTAACTGGTGCAAATGCACACAGTATCTCACAGGTAGTCCTTCAAGCCGGATTCTCCTTGGCTGAGTCAGCAAGATGGCAACCCCCCCAGGATAACAGTGAGCAGAGCAGTCCAGGTCAACACAGGAGTAGGAAACTTCCGGGACATCTGGTGGACACAACCTACCTGGGACATCTAATTCATCCAGCAGTTCAGGAGAATCCGACGGTGATAACAATGGAAAGTGGAAGTAAATGGAGTCTGTTTGGGCAAGCATCCTAAAACAAATAGGTCATCTGCAATGGACTGTAGAGGACACTTGATTCATTAAGTAGGGATGGGTATTGAACACAAATATTACATTCAAATTTTTAAGCTCATAAAAAACGAATATTTACAAGTTTAATGAGACAGGTGTTAATTTCTGAAACATCTTTCATCAACGTCATTTCTGTACAAGCGTATTGGGGTACAGAAACAAAGTTATAGGCTACATCCTGTGTTTTGTAGCTGAAAGTTCTGTAAATCTGTAAAAATGAACTTCCTTAAATCCTTCTCCCTCGACGAAACAAAAAAGCATATCTCTAGAGATCATTTTTGCTTTGGCAGTCTCCAAAGCAGTGATGAGCAGCTCTCTGTGTTCATTTGGTGGGCCAATAATTATGTTTTTACTTATGTTATATGTTATGTTATATTATGTTTTAATATGATTCCTCATGATCGAAGTGTTATTGTGATAACTTAATTTCACCTGACAAATTTTGCACACAGCGAGCTTATTATTTTGTTTAAAGTACGCAGAGGATGCCATTTTCTCATCAAATACAATACTAACCAATCTTCCAGTGGAAATTCGGGGTAACCCCACAGTGCGCAGTGCAGCGGACAAGATACACAGTTTTGTTTTTCCACGACGGTGGAGCAAGTCTGCATCAATCAGCACAGATCACACCAAAACTGAAACTGAACGAGCACAGCATCCAGATTTTCACTATACGGACTAAGTTTCTTAAAATATTTTTACGTTTATATACATGATTTAGCATTAAATGCACTAAAATCTCCTTTTTTGTGCCCAACGTAATGAGCAAAAACCCTGTGAAGAGATGTTGTGTGAAACTTGTTTCCTCGTTCTTCTAAATAAACAAGTTGTTTTGGTCCCACACACTTTATCATTGCCTTTATTGCGTCATCTCGTATTTCCAGTGGATGCTCTTCTGAGCTGCTCAGGGGTCCGCTGCACAGCGTATCTCACACGCTGGGCGAGGGTGTGCGACGTCGGCCATTGGCGTTTTGCAGTGGAGAGGATCAACATCAAGATTCCTTTTATTGTCGTTCAGCAAAACATCACAGATGCAATGCAGAATGAAATTTCATATTGCATGGCCACAGAGTTTTTATCGGCAAAAAAATAATTAATTAAATGAATATGAACATTTTGTAAAAGAATATAAACACACAAATATAATACGCTAACCGATGCTTTAGAACTGCTTTAGAGGCCCAGGAGAAAATGCTTTTTCCATCAAGCAACAAGCACTTTGTTGCGCGCGAAATGTGCTTAACTTGAACTGCAAATTAAAACATTTTTATCTATTTACAAATGGCATCACCCAGTCCAGGAATTTTCAATTTGTGAATGAGCTTTACAAGTGGGTTGAAGGGGATTTTAGTATCTATATCATTGGTAAAGCACTGTCACAGCGTCGGATTTGTGCAGGACAGGTAGCCCTAACCGAACCCCCTGGATCTGCTTTGTGCGGGACAGGGCTACAGTGTAAAAATTAGGGATGCACCAATCCAGCTTTTTCACTAACGATCCCGATCCAGGTAGTATCTGTGTATCTGAGTATCTGCAGATATCAGATACCGATCCATCTGGTATTTTGATATATATCATGTACATCATCCTAGCAGTCGCTTCTGGGTCAAATTTGACCCAGAAGCAAAGAATCCTGGCCCAATACAGATCCAATCTACAAGTCAGCGAAGTTTTTTTACCGAAAGGGAAGAAACAGTGAGACTGATGAGTGGGTGTAAACGGATGAGCGGTGTTATACTGTCGCACGAGAACACTGCCCTTAAATGCTTCTGTAGCCTACATGTTATGTACAGTTGCATCTAAACAGATACTTAAAATATGAAAATATTTAGATAGTACACACAAAAGGTAGCCTTCATGCTTATGAAATTTGGTTACCGCCCGCCCGAGGCACCCTGGCGTAGATATGCAACTCTTTTTCCCACGCTGTCACTTTGGAGCTGATGTCACTCTGGAGCTGTCACTCACTCTGGAGCTGTCACTTCAATGAAACCATTTACTTTCTAGGTAAGTAGACATTCGCTTCTAAAAACTTGTGTTTTATATCATTATGTATTCATGTAAGTAAGGGCTATAATACAACTATTTATATTTCGCTTTCTAAATAAAACTTGGCAGACTTAAAAACAAACAAACTGTATTTAATACAGTGTGCCACCAGAGGGCGGTCTTAGACAAGATTTCATCCAAATAGAACATATCATTAACATATCAGAGCAAGAATAGAGAAGAAAAGAAGACTCAACTACTTATCATTGACTGGTTTACCTTTGATGTTCCAGTGACTCCAGGTAAAGGTAAGCTGAGCCCATGAAATCATCCTGAAATCCAAAGTCATAGTCGAAAACCTGAACCAACACAATGCAAAAGAATGTTACCCCAGATTATTTTATACAGTTTTTAGACATTTACATTCTATTACAGCTGAAACTGCATTTGCTTCTGTTTACCTTGACATACAGAGGTTCCTAACTGGGCTTTAAACAATAGTGCTTTGAATTGTAGCTAATATGAGAATTACATTACGGGTTTTTAAAACAGAAACTGAAAGTTAAGCTGTAAATGAGGCCTTTATTAATTACCATCAACAATAAGAGAATGTATATGGGATTAGGACAAACGATCGGAAAGTTATATCTTCTGTTTTCTGACGGGATTCATCAGCGTTTCTACGACGATTAGAATTAAGTTGCAACATTAACTGGCTCGTCTCTCATCTAGACAGTGTTATGTTAGTTATGTGGGGAATTATTTGTGTTCGGTATTGTATAAATGCAGGATTATTAAATATATTTTCACTGAAATATAATATATTTAATAAATAAATAAATTCCAGCCGATTCTGCTGCCCTAACAGCAATGTTGCGGCTCACATACAATGCATTGCTTTTGGCCCAAAACTACAGGTTCGTCTATGGGCCAGTCTACTCTCTGACCAAATGGGGCGTTTGTAGTCTATTAACGGTATGTTAGCCTTCCTTGATAGATGCAGAAGGGAATTGAAATCAATTCCTTCAGTTGGCTAAGTCAGCTTATAGTAAAAAGAGGCAATATACATCACTGTGGAAGGATGCACTTTTCACATAATGTGGGCTCTTTGTCACACAAACACTGTCGTAAAATTCTGCCAGTTACATGCATTCGAAAGGAGCATTTACCAAGCAGAGACTAGCAAATCTAGCCTGAATGGTCCTGAACTGTCCGTATGTTTTATGCAGCTCGTGAGCATGCGCGTTTCCTTGGTACTGTAAAAACAATAATGGCAGCCGTAGTGCTGGGTTATTAGTGAAAGGAAAAGTTTTTACTTTTTATTTAAAAAGGTAAATGTTAATAATTGATATTTGTCCCTCTTTGTAGAGCAAACAAGTCTTAAAGAAGCGGGAATTGCACACTTTTTGGTAAAATACTGAATTATTATTATAATTAAAAGAATTATTTATTATTATTTAAAGAAGATACTTAAATTGGACATTACTAATACCACATTTGGTCATCCTTTTTTCAGTTTTTACTTTAGTTCTGCCGCAAAACCATCCTCAAAGAGTAACCACTCACTTTATTTGGTAGACATTTTAGCTTAAATATACTATGTATCGTGTATCAAATCTCTAGTGTATGAAGAAAAGGATGACTGAGAGACTCCACAAGGAACCATGCAGGATTTAAAAAAAAGAATGTTAGTAAATCATGGTTCATAAATAAATATGGGCTCATGGCCATCTACTCATCAAATCAGTGGTTGTTGAGGTTTTTGAAACAATTTTAGCTGCCATTTAGATTTGCTGTGTTTTCCCATCTGCGTTTGGTTAAAACTAACACAGTTGTGGGCTTCAGTGTAAACAAGTGTAAACAATCCTACATAGTGGACTTTGAAAATAAGATTTAGAACAGTTAAAAGGGCAGCTGTAGTACCGTAATGTTCGGACTATTGAGCACACCTGAATATAAGCCGCACTCACTAAATTTAAAAAGAAAAAACATTCTGTACATATATAGGCCACACTTGTCTATAAGCTGCAGGTGTCCACGTTGTAACATGAGATATTTACACAGAAAGATTTTGTCGTCTTTTTGCATTGAGTCAGTTCTTCACGCTGCCGTCTACAAAGTCATTGATGCCAGGCTTATTCTATTCTTCAGGTCTATTTCCTTCTTCGACAGCCAGATCGATCACGATTTACTGATTTGGTTGTTGTTAAATCTGACATGAGTTAATACTTGACTGGTCTTTAGATTAACCACCTGAGCCTAATGGGAAGGTCCGACACCAGGGACACTGTGTGGCTTATGAAGAAGCAGTTAAAAGACATAATAACTGGTCAGTTTTGTTGCCACATTTATTATTTTAATTTTCAGTATATTTTTGCTAGATCAAAATTGAAATTTTATTCCCATTTCTATATCGTGGTTCTATTGTTTCTGATTCAGCTGCTGTCAGGAGAAACCCCTTGACTTCCACTGCCTCATGCGACATTGAGAGTTGCTTAAAAGATGGCTACACTTAGCAGCTGATCGAGAGGGTGGGAGAAGCTGTAACCGAAGGTCTCGTAACCAAATTTGACTGTTTTATAGTATATTTAATTTTATTTTATTCCTTGATTAGTTCTTGATTAGTTCAGATTGATTAGATATGCCCTGTATTTGTCCATTGTTATTTGTTATTATTGTTCATGATTGTTGATTTTATATTGTTAAGTTTTATAGGTTTATTTACACCTCTTGTTATTCTTTTCACAAACCTCAATAGAGTTTGTTTCTCAAATCAGTGCAACCCTCTATGTCTTTAGGTATTTCTTTTTTTTTTTTTATAAGTATTACTTACTGTATTTGTTTTATTTAGCAACAAGCCATTTAATATTTATTGAAAAAAGTAGCACTACACAATACAGAGTACCGTCATTTATCATCAATAATATTTTTGAGAATGAATGATAACAAAGAGGCTAGCACTGCTTTGACGTGAGGCTGCAGCTCTTTAGCAACGGGGTAAATATCCTATGGCCCGGATCCGTATCAGAACAGCAGTTGATCTACTATTGGTGCACAGTATATGAGCTGGATCCGAACCAGAACAGTATGTAAATTACTATCGGCGCACAGTATATGAGACGGATCCGGACCAGAACAGCATTTAAATTACTATCAGTGCACAGTACATGAGCCGGATCTGGTCTAGAACAGCATTTAAATTACTATCGGTAAGTCTTTTTGTGCAAGTCCAAGTCAAGTCTCAAATCTTTCACCACGAGTCCAAGTCAAGTCCGAGTCTTTTGGTACCTAGCCCAAGTCAAGTCCAAGTCTTTTGGTCACAAGTCCAAGTCAAGTCACAAGTCTCTTTGCATACGCAGCTTAATGTGAGTACTTGAAGGGTTATTATTACATCTTATCGTAATGAGTAGATTTGTCCAAATAAAAAGAAAGTAAAGACCAGCTCTTTTCCCATTGTATAGCCATACAATATCAACTAAGAAAAGAGTAATTCATTTTCCAGAGGTTAGAATTTTCCAAACCACAGAGAATAGAATTCATCCTCAGGAGGAAGACAAGTTGATGGATTTTAGGGACTATAGCTTTACTGTTTTACACTCAAAATGAATCAAATGCGTCTTACAACAGCAGCTTTTTGTCAAACCTCACTCATGTAAATCATATTAGTGAAGCCCTACAGCAGGTTGCTCCGTAGGGCTCTGTGGTAACACTCCGAGGGAGGGGATGTGAAAATTTGATAAAAGTGTAAGCTACAAACAGTTAGCTTTCCTTTAGCTCGCTGCTAACAAGAAGCTGCAATCTAGACAACAGTTAATAGCAACTGTAGACAAAGCAAGTGGATATATCACACTCTTGTTCCCTCTCCCTGATTCAGCTGAATCTGCTGCTCTGTTCGTGAGCGCGCAGCTCTCACTCACACCTCGTGAGAGAGAACGCGCTCTCTGCGCTGCAGCTGTCTCTGAGCGACAGAGACGTGCGGCTGCAGGACGTGCGGCGCGTTGTTCTCAATAACAAATGAATAGTTTATAACAAAATCTAAAAAAAATAAATCTCCACTCCGCTGATTTGACAAATAGAACAAGAAATAAAAAGAGCGCTGAACAGGTGGGAAAAGGTTCATTGTCAAGGAATCTCAAACTGCGAGTCCAAGTCAAGTCCCGAGTCTTTGGACCACGAGTCCGAGACGAGTCGCAAGTTTCTGTCTGTAGCGACTTAAGTTAACTGTAACGAGTCCCCTCCCCATCTCTGCACAGTATATGAGCCGAATCCGAACCAGAACAGCATTTAAATTACTATTGGTGCACAGTATATGAGCTGAGTCTGGGCCAAAGGAGAACATGTAGTTGTTAGTATTGGTATACAGTGCATGGGCCAGAACAGGGCCGACTCCTGCAGAACTTGTCGGGCGCGCAGTACTTGGGCCAGTCTTGGGCCGAGGACCCGAGCGCATGGTGGGCCAGAAGAAATGTATGGGCTTGGGCCGGATGTGAGCCGAGTCAATTTTGCTATCTGGGTATATAATCCAGAGATCAACACTGATTAAACCAAAGGAAAGAGAATTCATCCCGGGAGAAGACAAGTTAATAATCCAGCTGATGGATTTTAGAGACTGTTAGCTTCACTGTTTTACATTTAAAAAAAAAATCAAATTTGTTTTACAACAGCAGCTTTTCGTCAGATCTCGCTAATGTAAATCATATTAGAGAGAAAACGCAGCAGTTTGCTACGTGGGGCTCAGTGGGCGGAGGCGGGGCCCGAAACTCGGAGAAAGTCTAAGCTACAGTTAGCTCTCCTTTATTTAGCAGCTAACAAGAAGCTGCAGTCGGAACAACAGTTAATAACAAATGTGGACAAAGCAGGTGTATTCATGTCACGCTTACCTTCTCTTCTGAATGATTAAGCTGTCTGTGCTCTCCTGTTGGGCGCGCACAGCTCCCTGTCTGTGAGTGAGAGCGCGCCATCTCTGAGCTACAGTCAGAGCGGCTGCAGGACGTGCGGGGCGTTGTTCTTAGTAACAATTAAGTAGTTTATAATAAAAGTTCATCTCCACACCACTGATTTAATTTGCTCCATCTTGTCATCTTCCCCAAGACCTGGCGGCGTATGTCGAAATGAGTGAGGAGACCAAATTAACGTCGTTTAATTGTAATAACAGCTTAACAAGCATAGCTTTGTTAACGGAGCACATGTAACTACTGAGCACGGTCAGGTGGAGCATGCGCACTTCTAGCAAGAACGGGATCTGTTCTGGTACACACATAGCACATACCAAATCATTCCGCAGAATGATCTACATCCTCTACTTTTAGTTAGTGCCTTCTATAAAATATCAGAGGAAACAATCTGCCATTAACAACAAAGTAAAGGCACAGCCGTCTCAAACTGATAAACATAATCTGAACTTTTCCAGTAAAGTGATTTTTTTTGTAAAATAAATGAAATTAAAACAAATATGTGAATCACTTTTTTTCTTGGACTATGACTATGACAAAACTGCCAAATCAATCAATCAGGCAAGAGCCTTAATGTTCTACTTGAAGCTTGATACTGCTGTCTTATTAATAAACCTATTGTATATGAATGTATCATTTTGAAAAAGTAAGCTACAGAGTATAGTTAATTTCAAAATAGAAAGAATAACAAAACATTTTTGTATTCTTAACTAGGGATTCGTCAATCCAGCTGTTTCAGTACAGATCCTGATCCAGGTGGGGTGTGGATGTGCAGGTATCAGATACTGACCCAATCCATCTGGTATTTGAATATAGATCATATGAATAAAGACCCTTGTATTTGTCACATGATCCATTATGGAGATAGGAGTTATTATTATATTTTATCGTAATGAGTAGATTTGTCCAAATAAAACAAAAGTAGCAACAACTGCTAAGCGATTTTAAAATTTATTTTATTTATCAACATGTGCTAAGCGATTTTAAAATGTATGTTGGAGTGACTCTCTGTAATAGTGGATTAGAGTTGGTTAAAATTGATGTGTGACTTTGTCTCACTGCGAATTGATGAACAAGCTAAGTGTGCTTACGCAGCTTAAATTCTGTTGCACGTTTTTCTCTACCATTGTGGAAGAAGAGCAAAATGTCAATAACATTGTTTTACCGTAAGTGTAAAGAAAAACGCACATTTCAGGTGCAGCATATTTTACCGCGAAATGACACAAAGTTCAAAAGGACTACCACCATGAACTAGAGAACATAATATTACCAATAATGACAGTGTGGCCCAAATAGTTTTATCTGACTATTTAAACTAACGTTTGCTATATCTGAGCGGAGGACATGCGCATAATATCATATCTTTTTATCATAATTGCTTAATCAGCTAGATGTCGTGCTGTCAATAGCCATAACTTTTTGTTATTCTGGATCAATTGAGGAAAACAAAAACCGTATTTTCCAGACTATAGAGCGCACCTAAATATAGCCGCACCCACTAAAATTTAAAAATATATATTTTTCACATATAAGCCGCCGGACTATAAGCCGCCGATCAGGCTGAGAAATAAGATATTTAAGATTTTGTACCATAAGTTTATTCATATACCTGAACTGATTGTTTCCGAACAGTGCCTGTAACACGGCAGTAAAAGTGCTGATCAAACAAAACAGAAAAGTCATTGATAGTTTTATTCATCTTCCTCCTGTGCACTAAAACCAAGTTGCTTTATTTTTCTTCCTCCTGAGCATTGAAACTACTGAACACCAAACCACTGTCACTTCATTTGTTTTCCATTATGAGGAGGTGAGGGTGTAAAAATATTACCGTATTTTGCTGTTGTGCGTCTTGGGTTGCATGTGCTAAGAATAAAAACTGGTGCTTTCTTGTTTGTACCGACTCCTTGTCTTTTACTTCTGCTAGAGCCGAGGGCTGAAGAAATTCATAGAAAAGCCGCATCTCTGTATAAGCCGCATGGTTCAAAGTGTTGCAAAAAAGTAGCGGCTTATAGTCCGGAAAATACGGTAATTGCAATAAGAAAGTCTGAAATTATTTATTTATTTTAAACTTGACCTTTGAAAGACCGATAACGGAAGGTCTCTGAATGCGTATGCGTTGGAGATACGCGCAGGCTTGTTTACCATGGATGTAGCTCCACGTTGTTTCTTAATAAATTCCGACTTCCGATGCATACTACAAGGTCTTCCAGTTCCCAACTGACTTCTTCAACACATCCTTTGTAAGTTCTTAGATCTTAAAGACATGTTCTATCTGGTCCTCGTTTAGTCCTGGGTCTGGTCTTTGTTTAGTCCAGGGTCTGGTCCTCGTTTAGTCCTGGGTCTGGTCCTCATTTAGTCCTGGGTCTGATCCTCGTTTAGTCCTGGGTCTGATCCTCGTTTTGTTCTGGGTCTGGTCTTTGTTTAGTCCTGGGTCTGGCCCTCGTTTAGTCCTGGGTCTGGTATTTGTTTAGTCCTGGGTCTGATCCTTGTTTAATCCTGGGTCTAGTCTTTGTTAGTCCTGGGTTGGTCTTTGTTTAGTCTGGGTCTGGTCTTTGTTTAGTCTGGGTCTGGTCTTTGTTTAATCTGGGTCTGTCTTTGTTTAGTCCTGGGTCTGGCCTTTGTTTAGTCCTGGTTTGTTGGGTTGTTTGTTTGGGCGTTTTGTTTAGTCTGGGTCTGGTCTTTGTTTAGTCCTGGGTCTGGTCTTTGTTTAGTCCTGGGTCTGGTCTTTGTTTAGTCCTGGGTCTAGTCTTTGTTTAGTCCTGGGTCTGGTCTTTGTTTAGTCCTGGGTCTGGTCTTTGTTTAGTCCTGGGTCTGGTCTTTGTTTAGTCCTGGGTCTAGTCTTTGTTTAGTCCTGGGTCTGATCTTTGTTTAGTCCTGGGTCTGGTCTTTGTTTAGTCCTGGGTCTGGTCTTTGTTTATATGCTTAAATGTGTATATGCTTGAATGGTTTTTCTTTGTTTCCACAGGAAACAGAAAATGAAGAAAACTGGGAAAAGGTCAGCATTGGGATCCTGACTGTGATAAAAGAGAAGTACCTCCAGATGATACAGCATGACATTGCATCAACCAGCATCATTGTTGAGGGTTGCACTATAATGGATAATCTGCCGAACATCCCCCAAGCTCTTTGCATCTTGTTTGGACTCACTTCCGCATTGCACCTTGATTACCTAAAATCAATGGAACACACATTAAATTTTATCCAAAGAGTGATGCTCGGTTTAGGGGCAAACAAACTGAATCCAAATTTACAAACACTGAAGCACTCCTTTTAATCTAGATCAGTGGTGTCAAACTCAAAGTGGTGAGGGGTGGCAAAAGTTAATTAATAGTTAAGAATCCTTTCAGGGGCAAAAGATGTATGGTGACACTTTGGAAGCTTTTAATTAATTTCGAGTGAGATTTCATCTTCATTCGAGTCTTACAAACAATTTCCTCCTTTTATGATTATGATTTTATGATAGTTGGATTTGAACAGGTTTTATTCAGATTTGAACAGGTTTTAGTTGGAGTTCAAAGGATTTAAGATGGATTTCAACAGGATTTAGATGGATTAGGGCAGGCTCAAATTTGAACAGGTGTTAGTTACTTTATAGCAAAAATTGAATCCATCTAAAACATGTTCAAATTCAATGAATAAAACCTACAGCCAAAATATCACCTGCCAAATGTATTGAAGGGTCAAATAAAACATTGCTATGGGCCGCATTTGTCCACCAGCCCTTGTGTTTCACATTTGTACTCTAGATTGTGTAAAATTAAGTGGCATTCTGCAGTTGACTGGTTGAGATTCAAACAGTGCTTTTCCCGACTGGTTATATTAATCTAGTTACTTTGCTAACTAAGCATTTTGAGAGTTTATTTCATAACATTAATAAACTTTTGACACTGAGATTCAAACAGTTCTATTTCAGACTCATTATGTTTGTTTCTTTTATCATTTTAAAATGTTTACCTTTAACTCAGTTTAAGATAATGAGCATTAATAATTTGTTTTAAAACATTAATAAATGTTTTAACTACACAGTTGTGAAATTATCTTTATTTTAGTATAGATTCATTTTTAACTTTGTACACATGTCTGTTAAATTACATTTTTGAAATAGGAAACTTTCAATATTAAACAAACAGTACATCCAAATACACATTTTAAGTAATACTATAGTAGTATGAAAATGTAATTCTGAGTAGAAAATACTCTTGTAATGAGTTTTTCTAAAGTGAATTGTAAAGTAATGTAATAGTTGCAAGAAAAAGTAATTCAGAGTAGTGCATACTTAATTCAAAGTTAATCTAAAATGAACTGTCAAGTAAAGCAACAGTTGAATGAAAAAGTAATTCTGCGTAGTTATTACTGAATAGTCAAGTAATGTGAACAGGTCTAATTTAGTTACACTTACTTACAGTGTAAGTACTGCACACTGAATCAGCCTTGTAAGTGCAACAAACACTGACACTTTTTAACTGAACATGGAATATAAAGTGCATTCGGTTTCCATGGGTTTTCCAAGTAAGCAGAACAAATTGGATTTTACAGTGTATCAACTAAGAAAAGAGTAATTCATTTTATTAATGATTCATTCATGATTGTTGTGGTAGGCTACTATAATCCAGAGGTTAGCATTGATCAAACCAAAAGGAATAGAATTCATCCTCAGGAGGAAGACAAGTTAATAATCCAGCTGAAGGATTTTAGGGACTGTAGCTTTACTGTTTTACACTCAAAATGAATCAAATGCGTCAAATGCAACAGCAGCTTTTTGTCAAACCTCACTCATGTAAATCATATTAGTGAATAAAAGACAGCAGGTTGCTCTGTAGGGCTCTGTGGTAACTGGGGGCTGTGAAACTGCACTGTAAACCCAGATTTTGTTTCTAATTAAACTTCTGACTGATCATTACTTAAACTTAAAAAATGTTTTGTAAAAACCTGATATCATTACTAAACATTAGTTGGTTGTACTATTCAGCTAAAAGATTAATTGCACTAATCGGGTTTAGTAGAGATAACTTGGTATGTTAAGTTTTATAAGAAAGGGAGAGGCCTAATTCAAAAACGTCCCTGGTCACATCACAAGGCCAGCGCAACGGTCGGTAACAGTGCTTGCACGGAGGTGGACACTGACTCGGCGGGACGAGCACAGGCAGCTACAGCAGACGGTCTGTCGGCACCCTCAACAGGAAGCAGCTTTACTGAACGCCTTGAACGGTCAGTATGTAAAATAAGTAGCCTAGTTATCTTTGGGGAACTTTAACACCCAAAAGCTTGGAGATAATTTGTTGACGCTGTTTTTTTTCTGTCACATGTTAATGTACTGTTTGAACCTGTGCATGGTGTTAATACATGCTTATTACTAGCTAATGTACACTCAAAATAGTGTCAGCTGAATGTTAAAGTTAGCTTAGTGTTAACAGTCTGAGGACAGCTCAAATACCGGCGAGTTTGCGCGACTATAATTTATATTTCCGCCATTTCATGCGGTAGAAAAGCGGTTCAACCGCTGTTGGGGGCAAAGGAGTGTAGCAGGCCCTACCGCTGTGGAGGTGTTTATGTTGCGGACGCCACTCGACCGCTCCCCGCCCCCCCCCCCCCCCTCTCACTCTCTCTCACACACACGCTTGTTTACATGCCGGTTTTATGAGTAACACAGACGTCGTTTCGGTTCTATTACCATTTTGTTTTTTTACAGCGATATTTTTGAGCTGAGTTGTTGGGCTAAAAGTTTTCTTGTTTTCTATTTTTACAGATCCTTGTGTTGTGAGGATGCTGTGGAAGTGTAAGTATTGTGAGTTTATGTGTGAGAAGGTTATTAGCTGTTTTTAAAAAATTATCGGTTAAAACACGGAAACTATGGTAGAACTGTCCCATTTCCCTGCTTACACCAAGAATGTGTGTGCACATTCAACTCCATTAATGCACTCAAGGTCCACTTAGCAAAGATTCACCAGAAAACCCAGGGTACACAACCAAGAGACACTGAACAAGTAACCTTTATACCAGTCTTTCTCACTCACCTGCACAGTACACAGTTGAAGGTAACTCACAGGAGTCCAGTGTCCATTTAATGGTTGTAACTTTCACACCAATGTGTATTCTACATTTAATGCACACAGAAGTAAGGAGCACAGAACACACAACTGGAGGATGTTCAGACCGGAAATTGTCTCTGGTAATGTAACTAGTGAAATGGCACAAGAAGAACATGAGCCTCCAAATGACACCTCCGAATCAGAAGACAGTGAGGATTCTACCAGTGAAGATTTTCATGATCTAGAGAAACAGCTACACACCAGCTTTTTTTTTTAAGATTTAAACTACACATTCCAGAAAATATGGTAAAGGAAGTTATACAACAGCTGTTACAGATGTGTGAACTAGCCCAGCCACTGCTGCATAATGCAGTCAAGGACATTCTCAAACAACAACATATTACATTCATACAAGAGTGGCACTTTACTGTAATGACAATGACCTCCTTAAAGGGGAGGAATTCAAAATCGCTGTTGGACTTTATACAGATGATTTTGAGGTGTCAAACCCTTTAGGAACATCTAGAAAGAAACATAAAATGAATGCAGTGTATTGGTGATAGCTAATTTGCCATCAAATACAGATACACTCCACTCCATTCAGCTTGCCGTTTTGTGTAAAGCCTCTGATGTAAAAGAATTTGGCTACGCCAAAATTCTCCACCCACTCATTCATGATCTAGCTTTGGAGCAACATGGTGTGTATGTTGAGAAGTTGGGAGAATGTGTCAGGTACAGTTTAATATGGTGCCGCAGATAACCTGGCTGCTCATTCTCTGGCAGGATTCTTCGAAAGCTTTACGGTGGACAGATTCTGCAGGTTTTGCATGGCAACGAGAGGCGAGATGCAAGCCAAGGAGGTAAATTCAGGTGCTTTTGAAGCCCGCACTATAGACACTCACAACCAGCAGGTGCAGGAGGTAAAGCAGATCCCACTATGAAAAAACGGTATGGTGTTAAAGGAGAGGTGTGTTGACTGAGGGTCTGAGCACCTTCTGTGCTTTCCGTGGGTACCCTGACTTCCTCCATGACCTTTTGGAGGATTGTTCCTGTTGAGCTATTGCTCTGCATTTCAGACATGATTTCTAAGAAATATTTCACCATAGAAACACTGAACCATCATGAAGACTTTGAATATGCTTTCATGACAAAACTGACCAGCCTCAGCCAATTGCCCACGGCTTCTCTACCGAAGGGGACAATGAGTGGCAATGGCCATGAGAACTGGGCCCTACTCAGGCTTCTCCCACTTATCATTGGCCATAAAGTCCCTAGGGGAGACAATGCCATGGAACATTCTGCTGCTCCTAAAAGACATTGTTGAGTTGGCTGTCGCAACAAAGCACACTGAAGAGTCGGTACATTTCCTTGACTGCAAAGTGTCAGAACACAGAGACTTATTGCAAACAACATTCCCAGATTTTAGATTACGGCCAAAACATCACTACCTCGAGCATTACCCCGAGATGATCAAAGCATTTGGTTTCAGATGTTTGGACAATGCGATTCGAGGGGAAACACAAATTCTTCAAACGGGTCATTCGTAATGCCCACAACTTCAAAAATGTAGCTCTTACATTGGCTGTTAAGCATCAGAAATTGATGGCTTACTATTTGGACATAAGTTCATTTTTACAAGCCATCAGTTTAAATGGACAAGGTCACTACAGCATCAATCACATCTTATCCTGAGAATGTTTTCTGTCAGAGAGTTCCTCAGCTTACATCAGTTCTTGTTGCATCATCAGTCTGTGTAGATGGAGTTAGATATTGTTCTGACATGATAGTCTCCTGTTCATGCCCCCTTCATTTAGGCAGATCAAACAGATAGTGGCACTCAACACCGAGATCCTGTTTGTTTGCAATGAGGTGACTGCTTGGTACCACGAGCATTTGATCTCTTTCGAACTCATCTATGACAGCAGTAACCCCTCTCTGTGTGTGGTGCAGCTAAAAGAGCAGAATGATGTTTTCCCTCTTTCAGCATACAAATATGATGAAAATTTAATAGTGACCCTCAGGCGTCATATTCTGTGTTAAGAAGCCACAATGTGATTTCTGCAATCAGTCTAGACTGTAATGGAAGATTTTGTAGCTTATTTTAGAGCTCATGTTGAAATTTATAATGATACAGTCTGGGAAGTTTTTTTTTTTTACTAAATGTGGAGTTTTTTTGTAAATGTTTTTCTTGTACATTTGATAAGGGGGTTTCTTGTGAATTTCACTTTTTTTTAAATGGATTTACCACTTTAATCTCAGGGAACATCACATTTTTCTCTTGTAAATCTCACATAGAACGCCCACACACACAAACAGTACAGACACATGCAACTCCCACTCAAACACAGACACATGCAACACACACACAAACAACACAGACACGAACAACACTCAGCTTTTAATGGATGTACAACTTTAATCTCATGGACATCCAAGTTTTTTTGTTTTCCTCAGAATAGTACTCATAGCTTGGTTCAGACACATGCAACTCCCACTCAAACACAGACATATACAACACAGACACGAACAACACTCAGCTTTTAATGGATATACAACTTTAATCTCACGGACATCCAAGTTTGTTTTTTTTTCCTCAGAATAGTACTCATAGCTTGGTTCAGTGTTGGTGTTGGTGTTGGTTCAGCTTGATCAGTTTTTTCCAAAGCCCAGTGTGACATTCTCAAATATACTGACTTGAAATCATCACTCAAATGTGAAAATAGTTGGAGATTATTACAGTAACGTACATGTAATCTATTCATTGTTGCAGCTCTTTTATTCCATAGATGTGTAAAACTATTTCTAATGGTACATTGCACCTCTACATAAACACTTATATCATTTAACTTGTCTTTACAGTAATGTTTCTTCTGGAGGAAAAAGAAAGTGCTAAATATATAACTATATGAACTACTATTTTTGTTATGCACATAGCAATGGCTCAGCAATTGAATGACCTTTTCGATGTAAATTTCTAATCTAATTATTGTTTCTCTTCCCAAGATGACTGCAAACCGGAAGATGACCTTGAGGGTCATTCTAACAGAGGTAGATATAAGAAAAGTCATCCTCAATACAAGGCCCTCTACAGTCGAAGATTTGATAAGCAAGCTTAAAGAGTCACTGGGACTTCAATTCAACTTCAGTCTCCAATACCAAGACCCCGAATTCAATAATGAACTATGTAATCTGACAGATACTGAAGAACTTCCTTGCCTGTCCTTGAGCTGGTACATGTCCCACCTGATGAAGTCTTCAGTGAGACAACAAGTACAGCAGATACAGAGATACTCTCACACTCATCTCAGGAGCGACAGGAACAGTGGCCAGAATTTTTGACATCCCAGCATTTTCTGTTGGTACAGTATAGACTTAGGCAAGCAGATCAGCTGTTTATGAGTGAGGGAACCACGCCTTAAAGTATCAAAAGAACTAAAACACGAGATACTTGAGAGATTGGCAGAGAGCATGTATAGCTACACAGCATACCCAACTGCGCTCAGTTCGAAAATGTTGCAGCAGCACTGATAAGCAGAGCCAGCTTTAGGCATAGGCCATCTAGGCGGTTGCCGAGGGCGCCATCTGCTGGAGGGCGCCCAGCTGCACCCCTCCAAAAAAAAAAAAAAAAGTATATATTTTAAATAAATAACAAATTGAAAATAACGTGAATGGTGTTATTTCTTCTTTGTCCTCTAATATGAAAAAAACGAAATCCTTATGACTTCTGATTGCAAAGTAGAGGTATGTAGTTTATTCTAACATTAAAAAATGCTGTTTAACTTTTCATTTGCACAAGCTACGAGGCTAGCGAAGTTGAAATAAAGTACACCGTAGCTAGCCACTGTGTGTTACGGTGTAACTTTGTAATTAAAGACAGTGAGTGTGCTGCCACGTTTATTTAGCCTAGACTATGTATCATAACCATTAAGGCCAACACACACCGGACACGCCGACGTGCGTCAAAAAATACGCCCCTATTGTTTTCTTTGAGCACCCTCACACTGGGCGCCCCTGTTCTATTTGGACGCGTCGCTGCGGCTGACAACACAAGGTGCTCCGTGTAACACAAAGAAACAGCTGTTTTAGTTTGGTATTGTTTGCACATTATGGCCATTGTTTAAAAGGACCGTTGCACTGTTTTGTGTTGTTTTAAACATAGCACCTCTGTATTTTCTCAGGACATCTGCAAATCCCAATCTCGCCTAAAGCACCAAATTGGCTAGAGCCGTCTCTGAACAGATATCCCAGCTGAGAAAAGAATTGATGGGCTTAGAAGACTGAGGACTTAGAGGCAAGGTCATGGAGTAATTTGCGTATATTTGTAGTCAAAGGCAGTTACCCGTACGCTTTTGTTTGTTTTTCCTTTTATCTGAATTGAAAGCATTTTCTTTATTTGTATTCACCTCTACATAAAACAAATTAACAGAAATTATTTCTTTGATATTAAGAAACATAACTGTCAGAACTTAGATGTTGCTTTACTCTGTAGTTTTCTCCTTTGTGTTATTTCATAGGCTACTTAAGGCACACATTACAAAACTACTACTACTTTTATTACTTGCATTATTTTTAGACACAAAAGTTTTGCTTATTCTATATGCCTACATTCATTAATTTTATTTGTAATGAACACTATTGCAATTTCACCAGACACACACGTTATCAATAAGTAAAGCTTACTGATAGCTATATGGAATGTAACTAAACCTATGCTAAAGTTAATGTTTACACATTAATGGGGTGTGTGAGGCTGCTATCTTTAAATCCTTTATCTTAGAATTAAATAATCTAAAAGGTAAGGTTTGGCGCATGGGATTCAGCTGTAAGCCTCCACACCCCTGCAGACTGTCAGGGGCAGGACTTTACAAGTTCTATGAAAGGTCCGCTCCTGCCCCCTGGAAACAGAGATACATTCAGCATAATATTGTTTAGGTAACCAGGTAGCTTTTATTTTTTTAAATGTGTAGTACTGTTCGGCAATAGTTGATTACAACATTTACTTTTACTTACTAGTTCCTGTAGATTTATTTCTAACCACTTCTGAACCATTGACACTTCCCCAAGTGAATGCATTAAAACTGTGTAAACATATTGAACAGCTGCAGATGAGAGGAAAACCAAAACCAGTTAAGATGTTTTGTGAATGATGTGAAATGTGTAGGCAGCAATAGTAAACACATTAGCATGGAAATATATGAGATAACTTACCACACTTACCCACAGGCACATTTCTATGCCCTTCTAGATTAAAAATGAGTATTTATTAGCCACTAAATACTGAACTGTAAAAGTTACTCCTCATGTTGGTTGGATAAACCAGAGGGTGCATTAATAAACTATTGCAATACACCTTTTTCCATTTGTACAGCAATAACATAAGGATTCAGTGATGTTTAACATGTAGCCTTTAAATAACTGCTAAATATTTAACCAGTCACTAGCATCGACATTAAACACATATAGTTGGTTGTGTTATTCACCAACAGCTTCTTGTTTTGGCACCATTCCACACTTTTCATATTCACACACTAAAAGGGCCTATAGAATGCCAAAAGTACCTTTTTTGTGTTGTTCCTGGACCTGTGACAGAAAATGATTACCATGCCAAACATTTATCGACATTACTACCTATATTCTTCTTTAAGATGGATAAGATTTATTTACCAAATGCACAGTAACATGCTTATTTGTTTTAACTGCAACCAATAGCAAAATAGATACTACACAGCACACAAGATATAACAAAGAAAACGTAACACAGAACTAAAGAAATATAAAATATATATTTTGGTGTTTGCCTGTAAACATAATCAGTCTCTGGCCAGTAGAGGGCCTTCATTAGATCTTAAAGGTTCCATATTATACTATTTTGAACATTATACAGTGCATTTTGGATACATTTTTGAACATTATACAGTGCATTTTTACATTTAGGTTACTATATCCGTTAAACAACATGAAACACACAATATTTATCTTATACAAGCGGTTTGGATGAGCTCTCATCATGAGTCCAAAGTGAACGGTCTGATTTGGCACTGTCACTTTAAGGCTCAGCTCTCCGTGTTGGCTCCGCCCACTCATGACGTCACGCTATAGCTACGTGAGCTACGCTGGAAACAGACTGAAGTAAACACAGTACATGGTAGTAATAACTTTTCAGCAATAGCTTTGAGAGTAAATGAGCCGTATATCTTCGACCCAGAGTCTGATTCTGAGTTCGAAGAACATGAGCAAACACAAAGACCTCGAAGGCTTCTACAAGACGTTTCTGCTTGGTAAATGAGAAACTATATATTGTGTATGTTTCTATGGTGTAGCCTGTAGCATAGCGCGTGTTAACTGCTTCTGTTTATAGGTGCACATGTGGAAATGACCGTACAATGCCTACTGAAGTTGAGAATGTATGCTGCCTGGAGACTCCTAAGGTAGCTGGTGTGCAGTGTATTGAAAGAACTATAATAAAGTAGCCTAGCAATATGTAGAGCTATGCAGTAATGCTTGTTAGTAATACATGTTGCTGACTGTAAGTAACTTAACACAGTAGCAGCGATGCTTCTCTGTGTCTGAGATGCAGAGCACGGCACTTGTTGACAGTGCAGGAGAGAGGGGCAGGAGGAGTGTAGAGGAGCACTTCCTGGAGAGGAGTGGTTTATTTCACATATTGACGTCATTGCGTGAAACAGCTCGTTGAAAGGACTGTAGCTCAAACTAAATAAATTACTTAAACATTGCCGAATGAAACAAAACACAACTTTGGGTATGTGTTTGAGGTAGAAACAACGTTAGAACATGGTTAAAAGCCCAGAAAAGTCGATTTCATAATATGGGACCTTTAAGTTTCAATTCAAGCCTGTATAAGTGGCTGCTGGTATTGATCTCCAATGCACCATGTTCCAGAGAGGGACCCTGCTGTTAAGATTTCTCCCTAGCACTTTCTTTATCTTTTGGCTTCAGAAACATTTAGTAATATTTAGTTTAAACTAAATCTTGTGTTGTTTACTCTGAATTTCTTTATTCTGTAAAGAACTTTACCATTTGGATTATTCTTTGTGTTTATTTTAACATTTGAATACTGCAAATATATGTATTTTTTATTAGAAAGAATCATAATAATAATTGTCTCGACAAAGAACCACCCAGGATTCTCTTCTCTTGCTCCCACCTCCTTTTTATTCATGCGAGGATCATGTGCACCTGAGCCACACAGGAAGAAAAAATATGGGTTATACTTTATTTTTTGGAGTCATAAGAGTGACCTTTTGTCTTTGACTCTTGTGAGTCCTTCCTGTGCATTACTTCTCACAATATCCAGCTTTTCGTGAGAGGCCCGTCTTGAAAATGGCGTGGAAAGTATATCTGCAACTAGATTCATCTCTTCTCCTCCTTCGGCCATTATGGGTTAAAAATACAGTGATCTCCAGGTTTAGTTCGATATTCTGCAAATTGTCGCCTTTCAGGCTCTAGTAAGTGCTTATCCAGTCACATGACGCGTACACGTCCAGTTTAACCTAAGGCCTTCTAGCTGGCCTCGGTAGGCAGAATCGAGATCTGATTGGCTATTGCAACTGACTGTGTCCGTTCACTTACAGTGCACAGGGGCCTGCTTTGTTTATTCTGAAGGTCTCAGGCAAATTAAATTTGCCTGACAACACAAGCTAGTTGAAATATAATTGGATAAAAACTCTACCATAATAAACAACTTTGGAAGCCACTCAACTAAGTGGATATAATATGACATAAAGAGAATAGAGAATAATTTTGTTTACATATTTATGAAAATAAAATACTATATATATTTACTTTTCTGAGCATGTTTAGGCCAGCAGAGAAGGCCTTGCTGGCCCTGACGGCCCACCACTGTCCTGAGGTGATAAAAACCACAGTGAAAGTACTTTAGCTCCAAACCTCACCACAGACACCACACCTGACGTTAACCGTTTCCTGTCAGACCTGAAACACACTGACTACAACACAGCATTAAAAACAATGAACACATACAGCGCTCAACTGGACCAGCACAGTCAATTAAAATTAGTAAAATTCCCTTCTTTCTTTAGACTTGGATCAACAAGCTCCATAGGTTCGCACAAACACAAAACAGGAAACAGACACCAATCAAATAGCACAGGAGACTAAAATGATCTTCTCTGCATTCCTTTAACCTTCCTCTTATACAACTTTTAATTGGTAGCCTTATCTTTAAGAATATAGTTTACGATCCTTATGGCTTTTTTTAAGAGACACACTCATTAAGTTAACTGTTTGTGTATGGCACAAGCTTGTAAATCTATTGTTGACAGGGAATTTTCTAATCGCCCAGGAGTTGAATGGAATTAAAGCAAATGATGCACTGACGAGACTCTGGGTCAACGAGGCCTACTTTTTTGTAGACATACAGAAAAGTTCTGTTTTGAGTATCTAGTATCTAGCTGGATTTTAACATTAATTTAGTCTTCATTATTTGTTACCATTTACCTTGGCAGTGAGTCACTGCAGTGACCTGTGTTTAACAAACCAGTTAAACATCAATTACAGAGGTTTTCAGTTTTTATAGCTGTAACATAAAGTTATGTATTAGTTTCTAAAGTGGTATAACCTGATGAATGGTCTTTTCAGGCTGATCTTTGAGAAATAATGCAAAAATTACTTTGATGCTAAATGGTTAAAAGTTAAAGGTCCTATATTATATTATTTTGAACATTATACAGTGTATTTTGGATACAATAGGTTACAATATCACGTTTTGCAACATGAAACACACAATAATGATCTTATACAAGCGGTTTGGATGAGTTCTCATCATGAGTCCAAAGTGAACGGTCTGATTTGGCGCTGTCACTTTAAGGCTCAGCTCTCCCGTGTTGGCTCCGCCCACTCATGACGTCGCGCTAGAGCTGCCGCTGGAAACAGACTGAAGTAAACATGGTACATCGTAGTAATAACTTTTTCAGCATTGGCTTTGAGAGTAACTGAGCCGTATATCTTCGACCCAGACTCTGACTCTGAGTTCGAAGAACATGAGCAAACACAAAGACCTCGAAGGCTTCTACAAGATGTTTCTGCTTGGTAAATGAGAAACTATTTATTGTGTATGTTTCTATGGTGTAGCCCGTAGCATAGCGCGTGTTAACTGCTTCTGTTTATAGGTGCACATGTGGAAATGGCCGTACAATGCCTACTGAAGTTGAGAATGTATGCTGCCTGGAGACTCCTAAGGTAGCTGTTGTGCAGTGTATTGAAAGAACTATAATAAAGTAGCAATATGTAGAGCTATGCAGTACCGTATTTCCCGGACTATAGAGCACACCTAAATATAAGCCGCACCCACTAAAATTTAAAAGAAATATATATTTTGTCACATATAAGCCGCACCGGACTATAAGCCGCTGATATCCAGTCTAAAATATCTAAAATAAGATATTTACATAGAAAGATTTTGTACCATAAGTGTTTATTCATATACCTGAACTGATTGTTTCCGAACAGTGCCTGTAACACGGCAGTAAAAGTGCTGATCAAACAAAACAGAAAAGTCATTGATGGTTTTGTTCATCTTCCTCCTGTGCACTAAAACCAAGTTGCTTTATTTTTCTTCCTCCTGGGTACTGAAACCACTGAACACCAAACCACTGTCACTTTTTCTTCCTGCGCACAGCAGAGCACGGCACTTGTTGACAGTGCAGGAGAGAGGGACTGGAGGAGTGTGGAGGAGCACTTCCTGGAGAGGAGTGGTTTATTTCATATATTGACGTCATTGCGTGAAACAGCTCATTGAAAGGACTGTAGCTCAAACTAAATAAATTACTCAAACATGCTCGAATGAAACAAAACACAACTTTGGGTATGTGTTTGAGGCAGAAACAACGTTAGAACATGGTTAAAAGCTCAGAAAAGTCGATTTAGCATAATATGGGACCTTTAACCAGCACAGTGGGGTGCTGCTCACCTGGGACACACGGTACCTAACACTGGCTCTCAATTCCACTCCTAGACTCTGACATTTACTTTTAACTACTACTTGTTTTTATTTCTTGAATTACAAAATTAAAACATAAAAAAATAAACAGTTTCTATTACATGAGTTCAACTATTGAGTTGTGTATCTTTTTATTTTAGAGGTCTGCTATGAAGACACTATTCTACTTGATGTCACCAAATGTCTAATAATAAGTAGACAAACACTCTCATTATTCTCTATAGCTCTCATGTGTCTTTATTATTATTATTATTCCACTGTTTTCTGTGAATTTGAACTGAATTTCGTTGTTCAAAGTATAAAATGTGTCTTGAGATTTAGATCCAAATTGCATTAGTTGTCATCAGGCTCCTGCCACCTTGGGTCATATGTTTTGCTTATGTCCAAATTTAAGCTTGTTTTGGTCAGAGATATTGGATACATTCTCTCACATCTGTAAGAAAAGGATGGACCCGGACCCCACTACTATGGTTTTTAGAGTGGTGCCTACCAACCTGCCTAAGGAGCAGTTGCATATGATAGCATTCTCCACACTGTTAGCCTGTCCACTGATTCTTTCTGGTTGGAAATCTCCTGGACCTCCAAAGCATTCACTTTGGGTCTGTGAGGTGATTTAATTCCTTCAAAGTTTAAGGAATAGTGGCAACCTTTCTTAGACTACTATATAGATAAATTCAATGCAAATTCTCTGAAAAAGCCTGAATCTTCCCATGTCTAGGAGTGTCACTTCTCTTTTTATTTGCTTCTTCTGTACGTATGAAGATGCATCATGTGTATGCTATGTTCAGTGTATTTATCTCAAAATCAATAAAAACACTTTGAAATAAAATAAAACACATTAAAACTGTATATATCCAGTTTTAAGCAGGTTAAAACAGTGCAACCACTCAAGACCCCTCCAACTCTGGCTATAACATCTTCTAATTGGTTCAAAACCTCATATTGTTCACTTAAAAACTAATTTAAACCTTTCCAAATTTACTTCAAACCAGGTTAAATCCCTTTTAAACTTAATAAAGTAAGTGTTAACCCAATTAATTTTATTAAAAGCCATCCAAATCTGGTTATAACCAGACTGAATACCTTTAGAACTGTTTAAAGCCTGAATCCATCTATAAGTCTCTGACCCCCCTCAAAAATACTCCCAAGTTAAACCACTTCAAACCAATTCAATTTTAATAAGATTAAACTTTTTTTCCTTTTTTTTTTTTAAACCCCCCCCACTCTGGGCTATAACCTGTTTTATTTTGTTCACACCCACATAGGGCCCCTTCTCCTTTTTTTTCCCCCCCCAAATTTACCTTTCAACCAGGGTGGTTCCCCTTTAAATTTGAAAAAGGGGTTGAAACCAATTAAAAGCCATCAAAATCTGGTTATAACCTGAATACCTTTAGAACTGTTTAAAGTCTGAATCCATCTATAACCTCTGTAGTGCAACTCAGAATTACTGACATATTAATTTAAACCACATTTTTAGACCTGTCCAAATCCAGTTTTAAGCAGCTTGAAATAGTTTCTGATAGCTTTTGTCCCAACTGTAACCACTCAAGACCGCTCCAACTCTGGCTATAACCTGTTTTAATTGGTCCACTTCACTACTTTAAGCTTTTCAAAATTCACTTATAACCAGGTGAAATTCCTTTTAAACTTAAACTATTGACTAAAGTCAATATTAAATAAATTAAAAGCTATCCGAACCTGGTTATAAACAGGGTGAATATAATACAGTTCAAATTAAACCACTTGAAACCTGTCCAAATCCATCTTTAATGGATTTAAATCCATTTAAGACCAGTTAAAGTCCAAGTTAAACCACAATACTGTCCAAATCCAGTTATAAGCAGGTTAAAACATTTTCTGACAGCATAAGGTCCTACTGTAACCACTCAAGAACCCGCCAACTCTTGTTATAACCTGTTTAAATTGGTTCAAAATCTAATTTTGCCAACTTTAAACTACTTTTAACTACTGTTAAATCATTCTAAAATTTTCTAAAGTCTGTTTAAAGCCACCCAAACCTGGTTACAACCAGGCTAAATGAATCTGTAACCCATCTGTAACCTCTGTAGAGCCACTCAGAATTACTTACAGTGCAAGTTAAACCACTTCAAACATCTCCAAATTCATCTTTAACTTATTTAAATCTACTTAAACCTGTCCAAATCCAGTTTCTGATGGCTTAAGGTCCTACTGTAACCACTTAAGACCTGTCCAACTCTTGCTACCTCATTTGATTCACTTTAAAGTACTCTACACCTGTCCAAATTCACTTCTAACCATGTTAAATCGTTTTTAAACTTGATAAAGTCTGTGTTAAACCAATTAAAAGCCATCCAAACCTGGTCGCCACCAGTCTGAATGCCTTTAAAGCCTGCAGTCTTCTCTCCTTTCCTCCTCTCCTGAGCTCCACTCCTCCTACAGTCTTCTCTCCTCCTCAAATGAGCTCCACTACTCCTACATTCTTCTCTTCTACTCTCCTTAGCTCCACTTCTCCTACAGTCTCCTCTTCTTTCCTGAGCTCCACAGCTCCTACAGCCTTCTTTGCTCTCTTTAGCGCCACTCCTCATACAGTCTTCTCTCCTCCTCTCCTGAACTCCTCTACTCCTACAGTCTTCTCTCCTTTCCTGAGCTTCACTCCTCCTTCAGTCTTCTCTTCTCTCCTTCTCTCCTGACCTCCAATTCTCCTACAGTCTTCTCTCCTCTCCTCCTCTCCTGAGCTCCATTGCTCCTACTGTCTTCTTTCCTCTTCTGAGCTCCACTCGTCCTACAGTCTCTCCTCTCTTCCTCTCCTGAGGTCCACTCCTCCTACAGTCTAGTCTTATTTTCTCTCCTCCTCTCCTTAGCTCCACTCCCACTACAGTTTTCTCTCCTCTCCACCTTTTCCACTCTCCTGAGCTCCTCTCCCCCTGCATTTTTCTCTCCTCTCCTCCTCTCCTCAGCTCCACTCCTCCTACAGTCTTCTCTCCTCTTCTCCTTAGCTTCACTCCTCAGACAGATCTTTCTGAATACTAAGGCAGAGCTGGATCCTGTGGCAGAGCTGAGTCCTTAGGCAGAGCTGGGTCCAGAGTCAGAGTTGGGTCCTTTGTAAATGAGTCCTGAGGGAGAGCTGTGTCCTGAGGCAGAGCTTAGTCCAGAGGCAGAAGTGGGTCCTGAGGCAGTGAATCCTGATGCTGAGCTGGTTCTTGAATTAGAGCTGAGTCCTGAAGCAGAGCCAAGTCCTGAGGCCAAGCTAAGTCCTGTGGAAGAGCTGGGTCTTGAGGCAGTGAGTCCAGAGGACACACTGAATCCTAGGATAGAGCTACATCCAGACAGTGAGTCCTGCAGCACAACTGACTCCTGAGGCAGAACTGAATCCAGAAACAGTGAATCAAGAGTAAGAGCTGGGTCCTGAGGCAGAGGAAAAGCTGGGTCCTGAGGATGAGCTGGGTCCCAAGGCAGTAAGTCCTGAGGTAGAGCTGGGTCCTAAGGAAGTGAGTTCGGAGGCAGAGCTGAGTCCTGATGCAAAGCTCAGTCCATAGGGGGAGCTGTGTCCTGAGGCAAAGCTCAGTCCATAGGGGGAACTGTGTCCTGGGGAAGAGATGAGTCCAGAGAAAGAAATGATTCCTGAGGCAGAGCTGGGTCCAGAGGCAGAGCTGGGTCCTGAGGCAGAGAATGGTCCTGAGAAAGTAATTCCTGAGGCAGAGCTGAGTCCTGAGGCAGAGCTGAGTCCAGAGTCAGGGCTGAGTCCGGAGTCAGGGCTGGGTCAAGAGGAAGAGCTGGGTCCTGAGGCAGAGCAGGGTCCTGAGGCAGAGCAGGGTCCAGAGGCAGAGCTGGGTCCTGAGGAAGAGCTGGGTCCTGAGGCAGAGCTGGGTCCCAAGGCAGTAAGTCCTGAGGCAGAGCAGAATCCTGAAGCAGATGGTCCAAAAGAAAGAGCTGAGTCCTGAGGCTGCACTGGTTCTGAGGCAGAGGTGGGTCCTGAGAAAGAGGTGGGTCCTGAGGAAGAGTTTACTATTGAGGCAGAGCTGAGAACTGAAGATGATCTGGTTCATGAGGCAGAGGTGGGTCTTGAGACAGTGCTGAGTCCTGAGGGAGAGCTGGGTCCTAAGGCAGTATTGCCTCCTGCGGCAGTGGTGGGTTCATAGGCTTTGAGTCCTGAGGCAGAGCTTGGTCCCAATGCAGAGCTGTTTCCTGAAAAGGAGCTGAGTGAGTCAAGAGTCAGAGCTGTGTCCAGAAGCAGTGAGTCCAGAGTTCGGGCTGGGTCATGAAGCAGTCCAGAGGCAAAGCTGAGTCCTGATGCAGAGCTGGGTCCTTAGGCGGAGCATTGTCCTGATGCAGAGTCGGGTCCTTAGGTGGAGATGAGTCCAGAGGCAGAGCTGGGTCCTGAGGCAGAGCTTTTTCCTGATGAGGAGCTGAGTCCTAAGACAGAGCTGTTTCCTGGGGCAGAGCTGGGTCCTTAGGCTGTGAGTCCTGTCACAGAACTGGGTCATGAGGCAGTGATTCCAGAGGCAGAGCTGTGTCCAGAAGCAGTGAGTCCAGAGGTCGGGCTGGGTCCTGAAGCAGTGGGTCCTGATTCAGAGCTGGGTCCTGAAGCGGAGCAGTGTCCTGAGGCAGAGCTGGGTCCTGAGGCTGTGAGTCCTGATGCAGAGGTGGGTCCTTAGCAGTGAGTCCAGAGGCAAAGTGGAGTCCTGAGGAGGAGCTGTTTCCTGAGGCAGAGCTGGGTCCTGACGCTGCGAGTCCTGATTCAGAGCTGAGACCTGACAAAGAGCTGGGTCTTGAGGCAGTGAGTCAAGAGTCAGAGCTGTGTCCAGAAGCAGTGAGTCCAGAGGTCAGGCTGGGTCCTGAAGCAGTGCGTCCTGAAGCAGTGGGTCCTGAGGCGGAGCAGTATCCTGAGGCAGAGCTGGCTACTGAGGCTGTGAGTCCTGACGCAGAGGTGGGTCCTTAAGCAGTGATTCTTGAGGCAGAGCTGGGTCCTGTGGCAGAGCATGGTCCTGAGGCAGAGCTGTTTTCTGAGGCAGGGCTGGGTTCGTAGGCTGTGAGTCCTGATTCAGAGCTGAGTCCTGTTGCAGAGCTGGGTCTTGAGGCAGTGAGTCCAGAGGCAGAGCTAAGTCCAGAGGTCAGGCTGGGTCCTGAAGTAGTGAGTCCAGAGGCAAAGCGGAGTCCTGAGGGAGAGCTGGGTCCTGAGGCAGAATTGCCTCCTGCGACAGTGGTGGGTTCTTAGGCTTTGAGTCCTCACGCAGAGCTTGGTCCTAATGCAGAGCTGTTTCCTGAAAAGGAGCTGAGTCCTGAGGAAGAGCTGTTTTCTGTGGCAGAGCTGGGTCCTGAGGCTGCGAGTCCTGATTCAGAGCTGAGTCTTGACACAGAGCTGGGTCTTGAGGCAGTGAGTCAAGGGTCAGAGCTGTGTCCAGAAGCAGTGAGTCCAGAGTTCAGGCTGGGTCCTGAAGTAGTTAGTCCAGAGGAAAATCTGAGTCCTGATGCAGAGCTTGGTCCATAGGTGGAGCATTGTCCTGAGGCAGAGCTGTGTCCAGAAGCAGTGAGTCCAGAGGTCGAGCTGGATCCTAAAGCAGTGAGTCCTGATTCAGAGCTGAGTCCTGTTGCAGAGTGTTGAGGCAGTGAGTCCAGAGGTCACGTTGGGTCCTGACGCAGTGACTCCAGAGGCAAAGCGGAGTCCTGATGCAGAGCTGGGTCCTGAAGCGGAGCAGTGTCCTTGAGGCAGAGTTGAGTCCTGAGGTAGATCTGAGTCATGAGGAAGAGCTGGGTCAAGAAGAAGAGCTGGATCCAGAGGCAGAGCTGGGTCCTGAGGCAACGCTGGATCCTGACGAAGTGAGGTCCTCCGCTGGAAATACAGAGAAACATGAGCCAATCAGAGCCCTCCGCTGGAAATACAGAGAAACATGAGCCGATCGGAGTCCTCCGCTGGAAATACAGAGAAACATGAGCCAATCAGAGTCCTCCGCTGGAAATACAGAGAAACATAAGCCAATCGGACTGGTTTCTGGTCATCTTGAATCTCATTCATTTATATAAATATGTTAAAGTACTCCGTCGGACCCTGCAGCTCTTCAGTTTGTTTAGATTATGTGAGTATGTGAGTACCTGGGTCTCCGTCGGACTCGTTTCCCTACAAGGTTGTCCTCTGTCAGAGGTTTGAGGCAGCTGTGATGGTCTCCTTCTCCGAAAGCACGAGTCCTGCATCTGCGCTGAACGGGGAGCATCCCGTCTGAGAAAATAAAAGCACAGGAAATGAAAAACTGAAAAAAAAATAATCCTGCAGCTCCTGGTCAGCTCGCCATAACATTGATGTCTCCTGAACTGAGCTAAAGCCATTTCAAATCAAATTCAGTTCTTTTCTTCAGTTCCACTGCTGCTACATTCATCAGATCCACGAGAATGAAGCAGATATTTCATTTAAATATGAAGACCTTTATTGAAGATATTGGGTTCAGTGTCACCTGAGGACAACACCGTTGAGGCCACTTTCAGGAAAATCTGAAAAAACAGGCAAAAGTTAAATCAGTTCAAGTTTTTCAGAAGTTTTTACCTTTTTTTTTTACTAAACTTAAAGCTGAGTAGCACTTGTTCTGTTGGAGTCATTTTGCTCTGGCCCTGATTAAAAGTGTTTTTCTTCCACAGAATTTGACAGGAGCACTACTTGTTCTCATCAGAAGCCATTATAGTTTATAGTTACAGCCCTCTTAAACTGACTGGAGCTGATATTTTTCTTCTAGTGAAAATGGTTTAAACCAAAATAATTTAATGTAAAATAATAATTAGTGAAAAAACAGTCTTTATGATCCATCTACTGTTTATTCTAAGGGATTGTAATAGATTAGAACCTCTATTCAGGAACAGAAAACCTTGGCCAATCACGTGCTCCAAAAAGGAGCGCTCCCATTGGTCGACACCAATGAATTTGTATTTATTATTTTTATTAATTTATTTAATAAAGTATCTCTAAATGATTTAAATGCATCTGTTTGAGGAGCGTTCAGGAGGCTTCGAACTAAAAGAAGCGTCAGTAAAACCTCCTCAAGGCTGGTGTCGGACACGCCATAGCTGGAGATGCCCAGGTGGTGCAGGTTCTGGTCCAGGGTCTTGAACAGGTCCACGAAGGCCCCATCTTTGGCCGCAGAGTAGGGAAGGATGTAGGTGAGCTCATGTCCTAGGTCCTCGACCAGAAGAGCCGCCGGGACAAGCCCCAGGATCAGAGCCGACACCTGAGCCACGTCCCCGTTCACCAGAGGGGGGTCCGGGTCCGAGAAGGCCCCACGCTGCTGCTCGGGAGGTCTGAGGATAGAGGAAGTAAGGAGACAGGGCTGAGGAAGGAGGGGACAGGGCTGAAGAGGGAGGAGACAGGGATGAGGAGGGAGCAGACAGGACTCGCTGGAACTGACAGAGGCCCCATCTTCGTCGTGGAACAGAGTTAAATACCGACATCTCAGAGAAATAAACTTTAAAGTAATTAATGAATTAATTCAGTTTTTAATCCAACAGTTGTTGTTGAAGACAATATTAAACATTTAACCAGGATTTACATTTTGGCAACTTTTCCAGCTTTTTTTTTCAGCTTTTTGATTCATCATCAAATTCATGTTCCTCTTGGTTCCATCGGAGTGTTTATCGTATAAATGTTGTACCTTTTTGCAGTTGGAGACGGTGGAGGAGGAGTTCCTGCAGGAGCTGATGGATGGCTCTGGCTCCTTCTTCACCAGCGTCAGACAATAGTCTGTTCCCAGGTGAGTCCTCGGAAACAGGGAGGAGCCCATGCAGCACAGCTTCCCGTGAGAGATGATGGCAATGCGGTCTCCAAGGATGTCCGCCTCGTCCATGTGGTGCGTGGACAGGATGATGGTGCGACCTGCGAACGCCACAAACACAAATCTCACAGGTGTCCCAGCAGCGAGACCCCCACCGCAGTGTGAGGTTTGTCCCACCTGTCCTGTACTTCAGCAGCCGGTCCCAGATCCCCCGTCGAGCGTAAGGGTCCACTCCGTCCGTGGGCTTGTCTAAAATCACCACCTTGGACCCTCCGACGAAAGCCTGGGTCACGGAGAATTTGTGCTACATCCTCCCGGAGAGAGTGCTGGTGCGGGACGAGCGTTTGTGAGGTAACCCAATGTCCCGCAGGATCTGCTCCATCTCAGATCGGACCTGGGCCTCGGAAAGACCTTTGAGACGAGCATAAAACCACAAGTGTTCTTCTACCGTCAGCCTGAGAGACAGACGATGATGATGATGATAATGAAGATTAATGATGATAAATATTGGTTAAAACATTCAGTTCTGCCGAAAATACTCTTAAAATAAATTAAAAAAGGAACTAGAGTTTGCTCATCAATCAGAGAAGAGAGAGGGTTAAACCGGCCAATCAGAGGAGAGAGAGTTGAACCGGCCAATCAGAGGAGAGAGGGGTTAAACCGGCATATCAAAGGAGAGAGTGTTAAACCGGCCATTTAGAGAAGAGAGAGGGTTAAGCCAGCCAATCAGAGGAGAGAGAGTTAAACTGGCCAATCAGAGGAGAGAGAGGGGTTAAACCGGCCAAACAGAAGAGAGAGGGTTAAACTGGCAAATCAGAGGAGAGAGAGGGGTTAAACTAGCTAATCAGAGGAGAGAGGGGTTAAACCGGCCAATCAAAGTAGAGAGAGGGTTAAACCGGCCGATCAGAGGGGAAAGGGTTAAACCGGCCAATCAGAGGAGAGAGGGTTAAACCGGCCAATCAGAGGAGAGAGGGTTAAACCGGTGAATGAGAGGAGGGAGGGGATGAAATGACCAATCAGAGGAGGGAGGGTTAAACCGGCCAATCAGAGGAAAGAGGGTTAAACTGGCTTATCAGAGGAGAGAGGGTTAAACCAGACAATCAGAGAAGAGAGAGGGTTAAACCGGCCAATCAGAGGAGAGAGAGGGGTTCAGCCGGCAAAACAGAGGAGAGAGGGTTAAACCGACAAATCAGAGGAGAGAGAGGGGTTAAAACGGCCAATCAGAAAAGAGAGGGTTAAACAGGCCAATCAGACGAGAGATAGTTAAACCGGCCAATCAGAGGAGAGAGGGTTAAACCAGCCAATCAGAGGAGAGAGAGGGGTTAAAACGGCCATTCAGAGGAGAGAGGGTTAAACAGTCCAATCAGACGAGAGATAGTTAAACCGGCCAATCAGAGGAGAAAGGTTTAAGTCGGCCAATCAGAGGAGAGAGGGTTAAACCGGCGAATGAGAGGAGGGAGGGGTTAAAATGGCCAATCAGAGAAGAGAGGGGTTAAACCGGTCAATAAGAGGTGAGAGGGTTAAACCGGCCAATCAGAGGACAGAGAGGGGTTAAACTGGCCAATAAGAATGGAAAGGGTTACACCGGACAATCAGAGGAGAAAGGGGTTAAACTGTCCAATCAGAGGAGAGAAGGTTAAACAAGCCAATCAGAGGAGAGAGGGTTAAACCGGCCAATCAGAGGAGAGAGAGGGGTTAAACCGGCCAATCAGAGGAGAGAGAGAGTTTGTGAGGTAACCCAATGTCCCGCAGGATCTGCTCCATCTCAGACCGGACCTGGGCCTCGGACAGACCTTTGAGCCAATCAAAGGAGAGAATGTTAAACCGGACAATAAGAGGGGAAAGGGATAAACCAGCCATTCAAAGGTGAGAGGGTTAAACCGGCCAATAAGAGGAGAGAAAGGGGTTAAATCGGCCAATCAGAGGAGAGAGAGGGGTTAAACCGGCCAATCAGAGGGGAAAGGGTTAATCCGGCCAATCAGAAAAGAGAGTGTTAAACCGGCCAATCAGAGGAGAGAGGGTTAAACCGGCCAATCAGAGGAGAGAAAGAGGTTAAATCGGCCAATCAGAGGAGAGAGAGGGGTTAAACCGGCCAATCAGAGAAGAGAGGGGTTAAACCGGCCAATAAGAGGAGAGAGAGGGTTTAAACCGGCCAATCAGAGGGGAAAGGGTTAACCCGGCCAATCAGAGAAGAGAGAGGTTAAACCGGCCAATCAAAGGAGAGAGAGTTAAACCGGCCAATCAGAAGAGAGAGAGAGGGGTTAAACCGGCCAATCAGAGGAGAGAGAGGGGTCAAACCGGCCAATCAGAGAAGAGA
>JAWCTZ010000373.1:0-44797 GCA_036850595.1 Rhyacichthys aspro | reverse complement strand
GAACATGTTGGACTCGGCAGGCCTGCCCTTTGTCACTGGTTTCTAGGCACACCCAGGGGCCAAAAGGGGTCAGTTTGAGGACCACAGGATCTCGTGCTGCTTTTTGCAGATGATGTTTTCCTGTTGGCTTCATCAGACCAGAACCTGCAGCGTGCACTAGGACAGTTTGCAGCTGAGTGTGAAGCAGCTGCGATGAGAATCAGCACCTCCAAGTACAAGGTCATGGTCCTCAGCCAGAAAAAGGTGGCTTGTCCCCTTCAGGTGGGTGGAGAGTTCCTGCCTCTAATGGAGGAGTTTAAGTATCTTGGGGTCTTGTTCACGAGTGAGGGAATGATGGAACAGGAGATTGACAGACAGGATCGTGCAGCTTCTGCATGAATGCGGTCGATGTTCCCGTTGGTCGTGGTAAAGAAAGAGCTGAGCTGCAAGGCGAAGCTCTCAATTTACCGTCTAACTACATTCCTATCTCACATGTGGTCATGAGCTCTGGGTCATGACCGAAAGGACGAGATACCAGATAAAGCGGCCAAATGAGTTTCTTTCCCAGAGTGGCCGGGCGCCCCTTAGAGATAAGGTGAGGAGTTTGGTCACTAGGGAGGAGCTTAGAATAGAGCTGCTGCTCCTCCACATCGAGAGGAGAGCTGAGGTGGATTGGGCATCTGTTCCAGATGCCTCCTGCCTTCCTAGGAAGATCTAGGACACTGAAGGGGCTACGTCTACGGGGAACGCCTCAGTATTCCCCCAGAGGACTGGAGGAAGTGTCTGGGGAGGAGGGAGTCTGGGTGTCTCTGCTTAGACTGCTGCCCCCAGACCCCACCCCGGTTAAGTGGCAGAAGATAGCTGGATGGACTACTGAAATGTTTTTTTAAAACAGTTGTCAGCCCAATGATAAGACTCACAATGAAAATCACAATGAGCACAAAGCTCAATGGAACCTATGAACTATAAACTATGCATTTACAAACTTGTTTTTGTTCTAATCAAGTTTTGTTTGAACATTGTTATTATGAGACAGGGACTGGAAACTGAATTGTTTTTTACACTGTTTTGTAAGAGTTTGTTTATGGTGTGTGTTCCCTGTAAAATAAACCTAGCCTACTTCATTCAATACACTGGATGATGTTCAATACAGAAAGCGCAAACTTTTGAGAGGGTCAATAGCTGTCACAGTTCACTGAGACTAGTTCATTAAATGAACTTCAATTCTGTTCATGGTAACACAACTGAAGAAAAACTTGTGTTGAGCTTGTATGACATTCCTTTTTACAAAGACTCTATCCGGCACCACAGTAAAGGCGTTTTAAGCGACATGACACTTTATAAAGACATAATACTAATGAATAAATACTATGTTACAAGGCTTTGAAATAATAATAACAATAATAACAATAACAATAACAATAATAATAAACTTGACACAAACACTGAGCCAAAGACTGAGACTGCCCTGCCCCCAAAGGACGTGGCTACACTTACAGGTACACCAGGCTCACCCGGATCTCCATCTCTGCCTCGCTCCCCCTGAAAACACATACATCATGATCAACCAGTGTTACAGAAGAGTTCATTTGGGTGGATACTACTGTATGTTTGGCCCAGCCAGTCCATGCCCAGTGCTGTAGTGCCATCAGTGTTTTCTAATGGTGCATTCATGTTGTCCTCTGAAACTCGGAGTATCCGATTTAGGAAGTTGTTCTTCCAACTTTGGTGTGCATATGATTTTAGCTCTGAAAGTCGGAACATTCTAAACAATAACAACAAGGAAGATGGACGTGAAGTCATAAATGTATTAAATGAGTTAATACAGTCAAAGTGGCATTATTAGCCAATTAGCAGTGGTTCAAGAAAAGACAGCCTATTCAAAATATAAGAACTTAACATGATGTGTGTTGAAACCTCTAGCGTTAAATACCGGACGTAAATAAATACATAACTTAGTATATATTCAAAATAAGCCTATATGGACAAAAAAAGTTATTAATGTGCAAAACAGTTTGTATTATGCATTTTTAAAATGACTTAATTACTAAAATATCTTAAATGTTTTCTTTTCTCTGCCATGTTGATGATGAAAATAAAGTCAATGTGGAATCTTTGTAAACTCCGACTCACCCTAGCACTTGTTCCGACTTGAGCTAGTGTTTATGTGCATTTTTCAACTTGGAAAATGTTTTTCCGAGTTTCCAAGGACCACATGAATGCACCATAAGACAGGAACTTTTTGCTCCGAGAACCAAATGTCATTCTTCGTGTCTTTCTGAATACATTTTTTTAGGCTCTATCGAGGAGTTTTTTTGTTGATATTTAATTATTTGACCAATTAAATATGATCAGCACCAGGAAATACTCAAATATGAGCCAAACTGAACAACCTACAGTATGTGAGTTTCCATGTCGCCATGACAGCACTATTGATTATTCTACAAAACATGCTTCTGCTAATTAAATCAATAAATGCTATCAAGAGCCAAGCCATGGAGCTAATGAGAAAAAAGGCATTTACCTGTTTGCCTTTGCAGCCGCGTCTCCTACGTCGCCTAAAAACAACATCATTAAACTCACAATACGTTCAGCTCAGAGTCATGATTTTGTCTGGAAACAAACAATACTAAATGATTAGGCAAGAGTCTATTTGAGTCTCAGTCGAGCAGAATCCAATTAAAAACAAAAAAGTTTATTGGTATATGATCAGCCTCAGACAGTTTTGGCTTTCACTGCAGAATTGCTTCAGTTCTGATCACAGAGAGTGAGGAGTTGACATAATGACACATTCTGTACATTAGTCAAACATTGTCTTTAACAGTTCTCTCAGATTTAACTTATTGAGTAACATGGGTTCAGTAAAGGTTATAACATGAAAAGATCAAGTGAACGAGTAATCCTCTTTAATTTAACTTAACTTTAACTGTGTGTGGAGTGAATACAAACTCTATGGAATAAATACAACGTATTAATAATTTCTGGGTAGATAAAAACTTCATGGCCTGGACATGAATCTCATTTACTAATCTGGCATTTAATATTTCACTGTTTATGCGTAGACATGCAGTAACTCTTAACTTACACTTAACACTTACTTAAACAGGTGATTTGAACACACCCATCACTCTTTAGCTAAAATAATCTGTATTAGCTGCTGATCCATTTCTTTAGTGTAATACTGCAATGGGATGCTCACCTTATGACCTTTGAACCCTGGCAGACCCATTCTACCAGGAGGGCCGGGGAAGCCTTGCTCACCTGAAGAGCCCTGCAGAGGTCAAAGGTTACTCATTAGAAAGGTGTAAACATGGCTGTCTCTAAAGTAATCTTTTTAACCTAAAATAGAAAAGGAAAATGTCATTTCAATCAGAAAGTGGAGTAAAACCTACTGAAATGGCCCCATCTAAACCTTGAACTGAATGATGTCATTAAGCAGAACAACTTCATCTTTGTTAATATCTGTGGCTTTGACATTTTCACTGTCATTATTACAGCTATCCCTGGACAAACTGGTGACATCAAATACATGAAAATACTAACAACAAAAGATTCTACACTGCCCGGACGAAAAAAAAAAAAAGTCACCACCTAGATTTAACTAAGCAAATAGGCAAATATCCTCCCATTGAATAATTACTGCATGGATGATTATGCTTCAACTGGCAAAAAACTTGTTGTCAGCTGATGCAGTGAGTAGCTTCTCATTTCTTAAACAACCATGGAACACGGAACACACACCCTGTGGTTGTTGAAAAGATCTGTTTTGTATTATCATCTATGCAGTAATTATTCAATGGGATCCTTACATCAATAAACAAAAGGGAGGCAACATGAAACACAGATAAATATTTCAATCACGTAATGTTTAATGAGGCAGAGATAACTGCGTACTGATGGTGAAGTCGCAGCAAAGTTAACACTAAGCTAACGCTAAACGGTAAACTTCAGTTCAGTGAAATTTATATTAATCATTTTATTATATTATTATTTATTATTATTATTTTAATATTTTGTGCAGGAAACTTGGTTCAGTTTTATTATTCTAATAAAAGAGAAGCAGTAGAGGTCCCTGGCTGCTTTTGGGGGTGAGTGGAGTCTAAGACAGGGACGGCATAAAGAAAATCAGGGGGGGGGGCTTTAATGCAAGTGTGCCTGGGCTAAATGTGTTCTGAGAGAATGGATCTGAAGACATTTGAAAGAAGCCTGGCTTGTGTCTGAGCATGTATGCAGATGTTTGCAGGTCTGAATGGCAATGACATCGAATGATCATGTGTTTTTCGGCCACTATTCATAGGAGTAGCACACTACTGTATTTACGCTCTTTATTTTAAGTGTATTTATTAATAAAAGCGCGTGTTCACAGTGTGATCATGAATAGTGTTTTATATCAGACAGAATCATAAGAAAGTTATACCACAGACTTTTATCGCTGATTCAAAATGTCAAGTGACAACAAGAAGAACAACACTGGCTGTGCAGCTGGAACAGTAACAGTAATGTGTGTGCCCTCACATATTCACCACACTGCCTCACTCCAAAATTTAAATACAGTGGTCCCTCGCTATAACGCGGTTCACCTTTCGCGGCCTCGCTGTTTCGCAGATTTTTTTAGTGCAATTTTGCATGCTTTTTTTTTTACAGCGTATGAACGCGCATTGTGTTCTGCGTCCTGATTGGCTAAGGGAGAACTCATGCATTGTGTTCTGCGTCCTGATTGGCTAAGGGACTGTAGACCATTGTCAATCAATCTCCTCCGTGCCGTGTCTCCTGTACAGTACAGAATGCGTTCAGCCAAATTTACATAAATGTTCGATCGCTAGCAGTGTGACTCTGAAGTGCTGTATCTTTGCAAGTTTTCTCCCCAACAAAACCCACAATGTCAACGAAACGTTCTGCACCGACAAGGGCACCTGCGGTCGCACCCAAAGGCAGAGGAAGATGCTAAAGTTTGAACTTTGAGACTGTTTAAACAAGGGAGAAATGTGAGAAAATGTTAATGCCTGTCTGAGAAAAGTGTATAAAGTGTGTGGTGAGGGGTTTTACAGCCTTAGCGTATAGCGTTTACTCACCTTTTCACCAGGTGGACCTAGAACTCCAGTTGCACCTGGGTCCCCACACTTCCCCTGAACACAACAACACAAATATTCAGACAGTACATGGACATGTTGTTGAGTCACATTTACCTGAAACTTACTCATTTACATTGATCCAGAATAAGTAGAATTCATTAAACACTTGATGTGAATATGTTACTCAATAACATTTCACTTTAAAACAGACAGGCTTTTTACTGTGCTTTTTTTTTCTTTTTTTCCATAAAACTATTTTTTTTGAGTCAGTACATGTAAATTCTCCATCAGCCTCTCTACTGTTTCTTTCAGCGAAAATTCACAAGGATAGAATTTCAGATGGCAAGACCCTAGATGCAACACATGCAATTTATACAGACCTTGGGGCCCTCTGGGCCAGACTCTCCCTGTGGCCCTGGGGGTCCCTGAATTCCCTGTTGAGACACAGAGCTGAATTTGACCAAGAGACTGAGAAAACTTTGACCGTGAACCATTTGTCTCAGTGATGGCTAGAGTAAATAATGTTACAGGGTTAGTTCTGGCAGCCCACTGCAGGCCGCGACAATTCTAGCTTGTGTTAGTGTTAACATAGGAGTAGAAGCTAAAGCTAGTTCAAAAAGACTAGTGTGGACTCAGATCCAGACTAACAATGTGTTTGTGTATGTGTGTTTTACCCACTCTCTTCTGGGGGAGTGGAAACTGTTGCAGATGTTAGTTTTCCTCACTCTGTAAAGCCCTCTGATGCAACGGTTTTTGTAGAAATAAAACTGAATTCATCAGTCTCACTCTTAATAAGCCTGTTTCATGGAACAGAACTAGAGGAGCCTATTGGGTTAGGTTGCTCCGTGAAAACTCTGACAGTGTATGTCATGCCTGTAGAGGGCAGCAGAAGTCTATGACCCTGTTGTGGGTTAAGCTGACAGCAGCTGCAGATGAGCCATGGCTGACTCTGAATACCTCAAAATTATAGCTCCTGATTCCTGTTTCTGACTGCTGTTCCTGAACCTTTGAGGGCTACATCATGGGGTCAACAATAAGAAGTTAGGAGGTTCCTTTCTTTATTGATTAAGGCAGAGATTTTCAAACTGGGGTCTGTGAAAAATAATAAATAAATGAAGTTATTGCGTATTATGTGTTTAAGTACATTATGGGAACCTCTATGCCAATAAAACAAAGAAGCTAAATGAGTACAGGGCTCGTTCACAAGTGGAAGAGTCTATTATCCATCCCTCCAATAAAACAGAAAATATGTTGTGAAAGACAGGCTCATCCTATTCACTTTAGTAAGTTATTGATGTGGGTGATGAGTGAATTGGCTTATGTGTGATAAAGCCTAAAGCAAATATTTACGATGAGGCTCAATTACTACACCATTCTGTTGTCCAATTTTGTGCCAATGTGTTTATTAAGTTAAAACTGAACCTTTAATTTTTTTTAAAGGCGCCAGTAAGTTTCGGTTTCGGTTTGTTTGTTTTTGTCGAAAGAAGCTTTAAGTGTTCGTAATGTTAATGCTGTGTCTAGAAAAGGTTTACATCACTAAAAAGATAAGAATCTAAGCTTTCCAATGATGTGCTGCATGTGTACCGAGCGGTTGTCTAAAACCGAGAAATTAATAAGTGACAATGGCCGCTGGAATGGTAACGGGTTAATTCAGTGGTTCATTTTTGTTTTAAAGCATTCTTAATTTAGCCCTTAAATACACATTTAATGCGATAGGTATCGGCTGTGATCGGTATCGGCCGATCACAATTTCGGTGATCGGTAATCGGTGATCGGCCTCATAAATCCTGATCGAAGCATCTCTAGTCCTGGACAATGCTCAGTTAGTTGCAGGGCTGAGATTTAGACACACACACTGACAAACAACCATTCACTCTCACATTTATTCACTAGGGACACTTTAGAGTCACCATTTCCCCTTCACATGCATGTCTTTGGGTGGTGGGAGGAAGCCGGAGAACCCTGAGAGAATCTACAGTAACATGGGGAAGACATGCAGACTCCTCACAGTCACTGGTCTGGGGATTGAACCCACTTCCTTCTTGCATTCATTTCTATGAAACAGGTCTGAAGTATTTAGGTTAAAAAAGTTTAAAATGTAAATAATTATTATGGCATCTAGGAATACAAATCTTGGAAAATTTAATGTCTCGAGGTGAGGATCAGATCCAAAACACTGTGTTTGGTTTTGTATTAGAAACAGGATGCTCCCCAATTGGGAACTCCAGTTACTTTTCATGAGATGCACACTGAGTGTATGTGGACTCTGTCGCGCAAATGTAAATAGCATAGTGCAGTCCTGCCTGGGGCCCCCTCTTTGTGCAGTAAAGCTAGATATTACTGTTTTTATCGCCAATTATTGAGGTTCAGGGTGCGCACACCAACTTCCATTTAGCCACCCACATTAGCTTAAATGCAGAAAAGCTAAGTTAGTGCACACTTTCAGAGTTGTAAGCGCAGATTTCTATAGAGAACCACACATTTCTTTGCAGCTGTCTCCTGGCGCCCCCTCCCTGCTGTGCTCTAGGTCTATGCCTAATGCAAGCCCTGACACCTGATGGGACTGCACTGAAGCATGAAGTTACCTCAGGTAACACAGATGTGCACAGTGCACACAGTAATTATATGTGAGGGACTTTTTACCTCAGAGTGATTTACTGTAACAGAGACCTTTATGTTCCAAATCTTTTAGTCTTTGAGACTAGAAACGACCTACAGTGAACACATGCATTAACAACAACATGCAGCGAAAAAGGTACAAACCACTTTGCCTTGATCACCAGGAGGCCCTTGCAGCCCGGGCAAGCCTGTGTCTCCCTGAAATACACAGCAGAGGTCAGTCAGAGAGACCGGACTCAATGAAGGAAACTACAAGGAATGGACTTCCCTCACCATAGGTCCTTTAGGGCCTTCTTTACCAGGGGCTCCAGGCACACCCTGAGGACACAGCAATGAGCAGACATTTAATCCATCATAATAATTATGGCATCCTTGTTGCATATGATATCAAGCCTATAAGATCAACATAATCACATGAAAAGAAGTGAAAAGTTCAGCAATGATCTTCAATGATCAGGCCATCACCTTCAGATTCAGAATGGTTGATTTTCTAATACACTCTAAGAAGGTTGCTACCTTGAATTTTTTCTTGCATCTTATTTAAATGAAAAATGCTGTTTAAGATATGACAAGGTTTGCAATTGGTTTGCTAAATTTTAATAACACAAACTCAGTAGGCCTTCAGCACTCTGTGAGGGTTCAGTGCTCATAAGATCTTTTCTCAGGGAAATATAAAAGCAGAAATCTTAAGGTTGACAACAGTGACATATTTGGGTTTGTGTTACACTTTCGTGATGGATTACACTCTAATGTCAAAAGAAATGCACAGGTTTTCTGTCATATGTTCTTTCATCAGGAGCAGAGCTGCCTCACTGCAGAGCCTCAGCTTGAACCATTTCTCCTTTGACACAAGGTATGCCCATCACCACAGGCCGTTCCCTCGGACACAGCTGGAGACAAATCTACTGACTGTTGTTACTATTACTGTTAGTATTTTGGAGATACTGTCTCAGTTCAATAACTACATTTATCAAGTAATGATGATATGTTTGTTTTTAGAAAACTGCTAGGGAAAGAATTACCCCAATTATTATTGATGAAATGTGAAATGATTGTAAATGTAGGCAGCAAACAATAACATGCACAATAATGATAAGTGTCAACAAAATATGTTTTAGGAAATACACATGTAGCTAAAACAGTAAAAAAAAAAAAAAAACTACTCAGACTGCCTTACAATTTACATCAATAACTCAGAAGAAACTATTTCACATCTTGTTTATAAGTTATATGTCATCTAATTGTCTGTAAAAATTCCTGCGTTTCAGGTCCATTATAACTTCGGTAAACCTTCAGGTTTCACAGGCAGAAGTGCACTGGCTCTCACCACAGTGACTGGCTACAGTCTGATAATTAGCACTGATTGAACACTGCTGTGCTCAGCCCCTGCCCCACCTGTATAACTGACACTGACTTTCTGAGATGCACCTCTGCCCAACATACAGTATACTGTATATTCACGCCACCAAGTCTATTATTTGAAACACAAAATTATTTCAAATTAAGTTTCAAGAAATGCAATGTAACATAAAAATGTATTTTCATGTAAATAAAACTGTGAAGTAGCCTATGATATGTAAAAATAGCTATTGCTTAGCAGCTCATGAAAAAAGTTTATTTTAAGGACTTTTGTAATTAGTGGATCCAAGAGGCAGATGATGGTGTTGATACTGACCCCTAGTGTTCAGAAAGTTAACTTTTTTGAACAGTGCCCCTGGTGGTGATTTAGAGAATTGCATCACAAACACTGCAATCTGGTGCTAAAAGGTGGAATTTTAGAATTTTTGAATCTTACAACTTGCCCCTTTAAAGGACACCTATTATTCAGAGAAACACTTTAACAATCTAGATTCTAATGGATTTCACTTATTCATTTTAACAGTAGAAGTCTTAAAACAAATAAACAAAAAAATCTTTCAAATCCACTTTTCAAGTTATTGCTATAATACAGAAAAAAAAAACATTACTGCAAGGTTATTGCAGTTTAGATTGGACACCTACAGGATGGAAGGCATTCCAGACACAACTGTAACTAGGAAGAAATATACTTTAAAGATGCAAATCAGGCCTATGTTGTATTCTTATCCAAATGGCTAAAGCAAAGTGAAAATAAAAGAAATTATAGAATTTTAAAGAATAAACTGATATATATTTAAGGAACACAGAAGAAACAATATTTTTACTCAATATTTGAAGATAGTAAAAATAACATAAATCAAGTTCAGGACACAGATCTTGTAAGAATTAGCTTCTGGGTTATTTAAACAAAAAAACACAAATACTAAATTAGATCAGTTAAAATCAGTTGAAGTATTTAACAACAAGGTGAAAATTTGGAGCTCTCATCAAGGGGAAGGTGGTTCAAGCCTGGTTAATGAGGGGAGTACAGCTTCACATTGTTGCCACAAACATCCAGCAGGTGGCGATAATAGTAAACAACTGCCATAAAACGCACAAGAAAAATTACATTATAATACAATGTAAATCAGAAATCTTTCAAATATCTCATATCAGCCTTTGTATGTTAAGTCAGCATTTGACACTGTTTTTCAGGATTTGTAAATAAACAACAGAATGCCCCTCCTGATTCACAGAAAGTGTTTACAGGGTGAAGACAGCTTCCACACAGCTACACATTACACACTTCATTTAATGCCATGTTTGGTCACACTAATGGCAGGAAGTACAACTGTGGTGTGTCTTTTTTTTCCAGAAACAAGCACTGATTACATGTTGAAAGAAGCGTGTACATCACATCATCCGTGTGACTCATCTTTCTCTTAACAGTGCAGCGATGCAGAAAGATGGAGATGTGCTCCATCTTGAATCAAGCACAGGGTGCTTTGGGGTGGAGGAAACAATTGGGTCAAAATGGTTTTCCAAGTCAGGCAATGGTATAATATTTTTACAAGCAGTTTACCAGAAGAACAATGCGCGGCTGTTAACTCCAACTGTGCGCTCACATCTGTCACTCCTCAGCTGCCATGGACAAGTGTGAGGAGTGAGGTCTACTGTCTGCTGGAGGTCAATCTGCACTGTTTAACTCTGGCTCGGTCTGATTAATTCAGAACAAAGGTCTTGCAGTATTCATGAGGGAAGACTGTATAAAGTCTGTGGTTTTTGGGTGTGACCATAATCACTTCTACAGCAGGCGCTTTCAGACAGAGGATGTACATAAACACAAAGAACCACTCGACCACTATTCCACCAGAAGCATTGTGTTGGAGTGCTCTTGTACAAATGAAGGGTTCTTTTATTGTTCTTTACCACTGACTCCAACACATTCAGTGTGGGCTGTGTTTAGAATTAAAGATGAACGCAATTTACTCATGCTGTCCTCCAGGCAAGTTGCGTCTCCCAAAACCTGAATGACTGAGAACCTGAAAACTGTGTTTTTGTGTCAGAAAGATGACAACACCTTGGAGAAATCAGCTCTAGTGAAGTCATGTTTTAACTCAGCTCTACATTTTGCACAACATAACACACCACAACACAACATAACATAAAGAAAAAACTTACAGGATCTCCTTGAGCTCCGGCCGCACCTGTAGGTCCAAGGTCTCCTTTCAGCCCCTGAGGATGAACACCACAGATCAGTATGGGTCACTGTTAAAATCACTGCTTCATTTTAATGTTATGTACCGCTGTTATTGGATTTTCTGTTGTGTCCTGTTGCAAATAAAGAATACAAAGGGTCAAATACGACTGGGCTCACACACACCCTTTTGTTTGTGAACAAATGTGTCAATGTAAAGACACACACCACTCTGTACAGTTCAATAGTTTGTTACAACCCCATCGACCAAAAAGAGTTAAACATTTTTAATTCCTAAAGCCTTCAAGATTGAAGAAACTGAAAGCCTGGTCTCTCACATCACAATCTGATGTTCATTCAAGTTTTTGTTTGTGAACAGTGTAAAAAATGGCTGATCCTGCTCCTGTAACAGAAAGTAGAATAATCTTCAGAGAGGTGTAGACAGCTTTAAGGCTGTGGTGCAATGAAGTGGCAGACCCAGTCGTCAGACCTGCGGATTTATACAAATTAGACGGGCTTTGTTTTACAGCAACTTAAAATGTTTTTGGAGGAAGTGGAAACACCCAGAGGAAACCTAGTGGAGCTAGTAGCATATTTACTGTCATTTAAATGTAAATCTGTTCAAGTTGCATATGTTTTGGTTTTGTATTATAATGTGTATTTTGACTTAACTATTATAATATATTATTTATTATAATTATATTGTTTAGGTTCAACACACACAAAGCTGAGTGAAGATGTGTGAATGTCAAGTGCTTAAAACAGTATTTCTTGCAGTAAAAGTGACACGTGTATGGTCAAAAATGTGGCTTTTAGCAGCCAGCTCATAAAAAGAAAAACCCCCTGAAAAGAAACTAAGCAGCAGCAGCTCAGGGCATTTAAAACCACAACACTCTGAAATGTGCAGCCTGGTTTCCTGACATGTCTTGTTTGTTAAACATGGTGTGTTCACTGCAGCGGCGTGTTCACAGCTCCACATGGGCCACACTGATGTCACTGAACAGAAATAGATCCAGCTAGAGTGTGTGCCAGTCACAACCATCTCAACTGAACCACGCAGCAGGGTAATCCACAATGTGCTGTAAACTCAAACTAAACACTGTCCTTGTTCAACAGACACCTCACACAAAACAACACTCTGCTATGAAAGAATTGCGGGGGGAAAAAATCAGTACAAATCAGAAAAGTAAGACAGATGAGTCAGGTGGTTGACTGTACAAGGATTTAATCTGATGCAGCAAATTGAGCAGGCCACACTCAAGCTACACTCTTCTGAATTAAGCTGTTCAGCAGGACTACTTTGATTGTCTGTGTTTAATGGCATTGGAAGGAATAGAGGGAACTACTGAGTCCACAGAACTACACAGGAGGAAAGTGGAAACTCAACTTATTAATTAGTAAAGCAGCTAGAGATAGACACAGCTCTCCTGATCTCGTACTGATCAGTGTCTGTGTGGGTGTTTGCGTTGAATTTGACAGGAGCTCCCAGATAGAAGAACATGTCAAAGGCCATCTTCTGGAGCAGGTATGTGTAAGCATGAAGCTGATGATTTGGGTGACATATTTGTTTTTAATGCTAAAATTGCCACTCAGATACATTCAAACTATGTTTCTGACTCTGACCCCAGAGAGGTCAGGGTCAGGCTGTCTGTGTCTGAGCTGATGTTTCAGTGCTTGCTGTGATGTTGGCAGTGAGAAACTGAATTAGCTCTCCACTCTGTTTAAAGTGTTTGGCACACTGCACATATACAACCACATGAGCAACAGACCCAGAATTACACAGACAAGGAGCCTGCCAGAAAAGCATAAAAGACACAATGACATAAATCTCAGCATGTCTACAGTTGAAAATAGCCAATGCACAAAGGCCAGCCTGACACTGGTCTCTCTGCCACAGAATGTGAAAGCTTCAAAGACTGGCTGACAGTGGTCAGTGTTCAACCAGGATGGTCTCAGATGCACTGCTATGAGTCCTGGTCAGAGATCTGAGCGAAAAGGCCTTTATCGTTCAGGACATAATATTGCCATTTTACACTCCCAGACATCGAACACAGCGGTTTGAGTGTGATGGCTCAAACAATGACCCTGAAGAGCCAACACCAGGGCCAATCTTTCGAGGGCAACTCCAGCATGAAAGAAACTGAGCAGGACAGAGAAGGCTGGACCACATTGGACTATGTTAACCAGTATATTGATAAAGATTTAATGAGTGGGTACAGTTGACGAGATGTATAAATGACCCAAATGTGTTTCTGTTGATGAGACTAACATACCATTTAAAGGAGCCTCTCTGTGTCAACAATATCTGCCAATCCAGTGGGCATGAAAAACTTTGTTTGTGCTTCAGAAGAAGGCATCATGCTCAACTTTGAATTGCATCAGGGTGAAGATGCACTGATTGAACATGTCCAGGAACCAGGGAAACCAGGTTTGAGAGCTTGGCCATTGATTGTAGCATGAAGAATGGGGTTACCGAAGCTGTGCAGAAGCTGCCAAGTGACAAATCATGAAAAAGAATGGAAGAGGTACCTCAGCACAAGTTACCATTGAAGATGGGAAAAGCTGCATTGTAAAGTGGGTATAGCAATAAGCCAGTATTCATGCTGTCTGTTGTTCATGATGCACAGCCTGAAGACAGCTGATAGAAACAGAAACAATATGTCACTATCAGATGACCAAGTATTGTCTGTGAATACAACAAGATGGGTGGGTTTGGCATCATTGACAGAATGACTTACTATATACTATATTACTATAGAATGAGTGACTGTACCAAGAAGCGCTTCAGATGCTCATGTACTTTACAGATGTATCTTTAGCCAACAGCTGCCTACTGTACAGCCAAGACCACACAGTACACGGCACACCAAGAAAGGGCATCAGGCAATTTCTTGAATTTTGAATGAATGTGGCCTAGACATTCTTTACCCACCATAACAATGTACAGGAAGACAGTACAGACCTCTCAAAACAGGAAGACAACACAGACCAGAGAAAAAGCATCTCGTGCAGGCAATGCCCCAGATCTTAGTCGCAGAAGGGCTAATGCACATCTTCCAGAGTTGGTCAACGCGCTGCAGAGCAACAGGCTGTTCTGGGAGAACTCGAGTCTGGTGTGTGGCATGACAGGCAAGGTGTTACTTGCAAGCTGCACACAACTGTTACACAGTCTTTCAGAACAGTTAAGTGTGATCAACTGTTTTCACAGACAAAAAAGACAATCCTAGTTTGGTGTAGTTGCAATTTTGGAGTGTTACAAAAAAGAAAAAAACCAAAACATAAGCATTTCATCAAGGTTTTTGGATATGTTAGCATGTTTCTTGTAAATTTAGTTTTTCCATATCTATGTTCAGAAGTTTAAACAGTTATATATACCTAGATTTGGAGGGGGTTCGAGTAGCTAAACTCAGATCTTTGGACAGATTTAAAATGGTTTAACCTAGTCCTTAACAGAAGGATTTGGATAGGTTTAAAGTGCTTAAACTTCTGACTCCAAATAGCTAGGAGAACTCTAATATGCAAGCCAAACCAAAGCCTGAGTCTTAGTAGGGTTAAAGATAAAGATACATGCATTTATGTCTGAGCACTAAGACTTTTGTACCAGAGGAACCGACTCCTCTAGTTCCCACAGTCTCATTCAAAAATAATGCCACAATGACAGGCCAACACACCCTCCAGTTTAGGAGGCATTGTTACAGAGACCACTGAGACAGCAGTTATTGTTAACCAATGACATTGCATTTACCACACATAAATAAGGACAGTTTGTGTGGATGCTGAGCTTCAGCCCAGCATCCACCAGTTAGTTCTCCATTTCTGCTAAACTCTGTATACTAACTAGTCCCACACTGTTTCAACAATCAAAACATTTCAAAAACCCAACTGAATTGGACTAGTTTGCTATTACTTTTAGTATTGTTATGATTCAAATGTAATGTTTTATCATTTAATTTAAAGCCTGGTACATACTCTGCAAGTACAGAGAAATTTGCTGAACCCCTTGCTTTTCAGCATTAACTTAAAATTTCTGACCAGTTATAAGTTCTCAGACACCCACAAGAAAAAAAGTTCTGCCCAGATGATGTGTCAAGAACAAGCTACAATTTCTCCGTTCATGGAGAGTATGTATCAGCCTTCACTCAAACTATTTTGCCATCGACTTACATTGAAGTGAGTATTTCACATTAAACCTTTATCCACCTCTCATCTAGTTCAGCTATCTATATCTCCAACAAATGTCAACATTTTCAAACATTCAAAGTTCAAAGTTTATTCAAAAATTCTAAAAAAATTCTACAATTATTTCGAACCTCCGATAGTAATCATAACTTCAACCATCGGTTTTATATAGATTTTTCAATTTCCCAAAAATGCTAAATGCCTTTGCATACTTAGGTAAGCCATTGGTCTGTCTTCAGTAATGTAGTGGATTAACATGCAACGGCTAAAGAGATGTGTTTAAATCCCACCAACCTCATCCATACATAGCATAGAAGAGTTTGATACCCACTTTACAGGATTCAGTATCAACCCTACAGTGTTTAGCAGTAGGCAGACTTTAATCTTACCAGTGGATGACACTTTGGTTGAACATTCATGGTCTCAGAGCGCTTCTAGGTAGCCAAGCAATATCGTGCAAATTCAAACACTAGCCATTGCAGACATTTCTAGTTATAATTGGACTTTGCTCATCACCAACAGGACAGATGGTAGAAGAAGCAGGTTGAGAAAGATGGGAGCTTGAGTGGCAAATCTGAACCACTCGATCTGTTTTCATCATCATCATCAAGACCCCACAAAATGATACATACATGTGCAGTTAGCAGCACAGTGAACACACTAGCCATCATGGAGGCACTAAACATAGCAAAGAGAGAAGAAAAGCTATTTTGTTTGTTGTATAAAAAGTGTGATTAAAGGTTTTAGTTTACCCCATGTGGATTAAGTATTAAAAAATACATTTGTGATGTGGAGCAGTCAGGTTCTAAATGAACAGTTCTTTATGTTAAAGTAAGGAATGGTCAGTGCTTAATAATGGGAACACGATTAACATGTTAAAAACACACTCTACTTTAATTATTGTTTTTGAGCAAACACTGGATGAGGACAGTTTATCTGACAAACATATCTGAACTCTGGAGGTTTCCATTTAGGACCTTTCTTGCTCGTGCTCCGTAGAATCTCAACATTTTCCAATATTCCACCCTGAAACTCTCAGTTGGCTTGTTCTGTTGTTGTTGTCTCGCATGGTTTTCTTTTCTGCTGAGGCGAAACTAAGTGGTGCCCGTCTCCCAAAAATGCGGTCTAAGGGTAATAAAACTGCAGAAAAAAGAGGCTAGTGCTGCCTAACACTCAACGCCTACTGTATCAAGCTTGGCTTGGCTTGGTGTGGTGCTGCGTAGAGGAGCCAGAAAGTGGATTAACTCTGTCAATGAAGTAACTGTTTGCAGGTGCTGTCGTCTCGCTCTGGCGCTCAACAACCCAACCGATATACAGATGGTGCACAGTACAAATACTGGTGCTGATGTTTTATATGGACTATCTGTTCTTTTTTCATCTAACCACAGACACATTCGCCTGTTATTGTAATGCTTTACTGAAGTTTACAGTATGGCTTTGAATTTAGTTATTGTTTATTCTTGAATTTGTATCCTTTGTTTACATCTGTAAATGTAAAAGACCTCGTACAAAGACAGCATTATTATTACTCCACAGTACAAACATTTGCATGGATTGTTTGTTTGTTTCCTTTACTCTTTTCTCTTAATAACATATTTCACTGTTATTATAGTCTTCTACTGCTATCCGTTTTCTGGCTTTAAGTAAAGTTATTGTTTACAATTGAGTTTTTACTCAAAATGTGACAGGCCTGAGTGAAACTACTATATTAACATCAACAAACAGTTAAAATGGACAAAATACAGCAAAAGTTAGTAGAGCTTTTGAAAAAAAAAAAAAAAGCTCTCAGTGACATTGTGGAGACTGCAGTCAGAAGCACTGTTCACTTTCAAATTGTGGAGATTAGGACAGTCACAGATGCTTTTTTCTTTGCAAGTTTCACTGAAAAGGCTACATAAATACCAACAAACAAATCACTGTGTTCCTATTTTTTTCACAACTTCAGAAACAACTTTTCAATAATTAACACGTTAAAAATAATTGGAAATAAAATAATGTGTATTTCAATTATTTTTTTCAATTGAAAAAGTGTGGTATATGGCTAATTTTCTAGCTCCAAAATAGCTTTAATAAACCCAACACAATTTCACTTCAGCTGACCTAAATCTAGCTTTCAACAAGCATTTGTGAAAATATTTTGTTAAAACATAGTAACTTGTGACACATGACCAGCCCTGTCTTATTTGCTTCGGAAAATACACACTTTGAGGAGGATTTTGCCTGTTAATAATAGACCTGCTTCAACAGTGTGGAGTGCACCTCACAACACTTTGAAGTCTGTCTGTGTGTGGCTGTTTGTGATTACAGAGCTCTGTTTAGGCCTCATTACCATCGAGCGGAGCCATCATGGATGACTGGCAGGAGATTATCTACACTTAATGGCAGATGTTTCCTCAGGCAGAGCACATGCCATTCACAGTGATTCATGTGTTCTTTTAACAACTGAGTTTTCACTTACTGTTGGGAACGTGTAAAGAGCAAAGCACTGACATTCTGCTGACAATCAGATTTATGTCCCCTCGCATGTCAAAGCAGCGAAATGAACAGAGACTAAATCTAATCAAAAGGAGGAGGAAACGAGACGAGCTGAAACAGGATCCGATCGGAAGAAGGAACGTGCAGGACAAGTTGAGAAAAGATCAGAACTAACGTTTTTGAGTGTTGCGGAAGTGATGTCAGACAAAAACATTTGTTAGAGCCGTGGAAAGACAACAGGCGATGAAAAGAAAACGTTTTTTAAATATCAAACAACTATAATGCTTGGGAGGAAAAGAAGGGGGATTTCAGTTGTAGAAATGTTAAAAGTAAATACTCGATGATTGATGTTAAACTTATACAGTATTCTGTTTGTTAAAAACTTTTATTTAAACAATTTTAAATAAAGATATATGTTTGGAATAACTACTGTGTGTGTTGCACATTGAGACCTCAATACGAGCCATAAGAGGTTAGTAGTTAGTAGTTCATTTCATTCATGTAGAAATAATTACTGCAAACATTGAAAATGCATTACTCTGTGTCCAAAGTGTACACTGTTATCTGCTGCAGGAGTAATGATTTAAGCCGACACATATTTGCCGCCCTTTTGAGTCTATCCTCATGTACCACAGTGCATGGTCATTGTGCCCAGTGCACAAAGCTCCGCTTCACCCCATGTGAAGCACTGATCAATAATGGCACACACTCAGATCTTGATAAGTCACAAGTCTCGGTGGAACACCTGACAATTTTTGGATCTGACAGAACAGTGACAAAACTTCACTCTCAGGAGAGCGGTTATGGACAAACTGAAATGAAATACAGAAAAGGCCAAAAATAAAAATGGATTTTATTTCCCACATTTGGATGAGTGACAAGAAGCCGTTATGTTAATGGTTGTCTTAAATGGGTTTTATTATTGTGTTGCGTATTCACAGTGTAGGCTACAGTTGCAGTTACAGTTTTATCTCAGGTTTTTGTGTCTTTGGCACAGTCCTCGGCTGTGGCTGTGTTTTGTTGTTGAAGCCATTTAGAAGAATTAGAGTTAAAGTTTTGAAGCTGCTTGTTTGCTGACCTTATTTCACTTAATTTTATACCTGCACTTGAGTAGTATCTGTCTGGTTTCTAATGAAACATTCTGAATTAAACCGTAAAAACATCACCACACGTCTTTATGCACCTATATTTGACTGTTGCCTTTGTGGCTGATTTGCATATATAACATTCTGCAACGTCAGCATTTGGCTCTGCCTGGACCATAATCAATGCAAGTCCTTAAGTCTGGAGTCTTGAATTCTTTTATGTTCACTGGATTTTATTGTTTTGTATTGACTCATTTGAAATGTTTGCAGTAATGTTGTTGGATCTTTCAGTAGTTCTCAGTAGTCGTGTAAAGTAAGATAGTTCTTGTTAAAAGTCAAATAGACAAGAACAGTTACACGGCTAATTAAAGCTTTAAATAGGTTACAGCTACTAACATTAAACTGGTGAGGTTAGCTCTCATAAGCTGCTTCAAGAGAGACAAATTTGAGTTAGAGCTTTATTTTTGTTTTTATTATTTGCAATGATAGAGGCTTTTTGCCAACAAAGAGTTCTTTCCCGCAACCTGTGATGTTAAGACTCTCTTATTTGCCCCTATGTTTAAAAGCCTCCTTTTTCTGATTGAGGAGTGCTTTAATTCACTAGAAGTCCGGGCTTGTTGTTTGGGAAACAGCGGATTGTTTTGGTGGGAATGACATATGAATGAATATGCAGTACAGGAAAACAAGATGTGCGTTCATTAATGTGTGCCCAAAATCAGGGCTAAAACTAGAAAACCCATTACGAAAAAGATAGCGATAAAAGCATGAACTACAGAATTTTAACTTCCTCGGGTCATTACAATTTCCCACAAACTACTCACGTAATTCAAGCAGCCTCAGCTGCAGCAGTTACTAAAGAATCTAAACAGTTTCTATGTGGCACATTTACCAAAAGCAGGTGTAAAAACACTTGAGTTAAGATAATAAGGTCAGGTAAATAAGGTTAAGTTACTTCAGACAATGGTCTGTGACCACAGCCATTAGATCGATCTGCTGCACACTGATCTGGCAAAGTGTCAGTTTACAGCTCAAACGAATACAGCCATGAGACTGTAGTGGAAATTTTTACTGTTTGGTTGACTGATTACTTGATAATTTGAGTTCCACTGGGAGCCAAAGGAAGTGTTTGTTTGACTAACCCCCAACATTTGAAGTTTACCTTCTCTGTGTTGTTAAGTACATATTCATGACTGATGACAATAAATGAAACCTTAATTGCCCCCACCTCATCTGGGGCATCCAGAGGGTAACAGTTCATATTCACACCACAGGGGGTGTTGTGTGTTTACAACTATCTTCTGAGACAGATTCACTGTATATCCATCTACTGTCAGTGAGATACTGTCCATAGTTTTTACAGTAGCCTTGCTCCCAACTTAGACAACTTTGTCCAGTTTGTTTTGGCTTTGTAAAGACAGTGCTCCGTCCCAGCTCTAATTACAAAAAGTCCAAACACACTCTTAAGATAATCTTAGCATAACAGTAAACACTGTAACTCTCAGGGTATATAAGCCTATGTTGGAAAGATGTGTTTACTCTCAATCCATGCTGACTCTCTGGGCTGTGAGTCCATTAGGAAATGTAATAAACCTTAAAAAGACAGACTGTCTGTTTCAGTTTCAGGAAAAGGACAGCGTGCCAGACCAGTGGAGGGTGGGTTTGGTTTTTGCTTCTTCTGCTACCTCCTCTTCCGTAGAGATGGTTGTGCATGTGTGTTGTGTCTATGATGTCACTGTTTCTCAGTTTAGACGTGAGCAGAGCCGCAGCCTCAAAGAAAAAAAAACACTTCCTCGGCCAGATTCAAAAGTGAGGCAAGAGGCCAATCTACAAATTAATCACAAGTCATTGTGTAAATGGCCCATTAGTATGGACCTTGGTGCAGACTTTCAGGTGTGAAAACACGCTAAATGTGAGTTTCCAGTTTATCAACAGTACACTTGTGTGTATTTATTAGTTTTTCTGTGTTGTGTGACTTAAAGCGACATTGCTGCACTCATTTACAAACTATGTGTGAGTATGTGGTGTAAGGACAGTCTCCTCAGCCACAGAGGCGAGGGCAGAGCATGTATTAAAATGCAATTAAATGTGAATGTGGTAAATGTGATTGACAGCTTTACTACGTTTATCCTGTCTGGGTCGTTGGATTTTGGTCTAATCCAACCCTCCACCTCGCTGTGTGCAGGGGCTGCTCTGTGTACACTAGGGGCAGAACAGTTCCACATTCTCAGGAAAAGTGGTTTATTATGATAACAGGAAAAGTCCCAAATTGACGTGACTGAAAATAGCATCACATGCGTGGGCGTGCTCACTCCCTGCAGATGTGTGCCTGTGCTCTGTCATTTAGCAGACCCTCTTCGTGTTTCACAGAGTGGCATTCTGCACATGTGCCCCTGCAGCTGTGTTCATTTATGAACTGACACAAGAGGAGAGTGAGTTCACTGCAGCGCTACAAATCTCATGTAGTTACTAATTACGTCAAACATGTAACAAGTGGTTCAGGAGAAAGCCTTGGGTTCAGTGCTGACAGAAAGCTGCAAAGTGCAATTGAAGTGGCTGTTCATTCATCTGTTTAATTTGCACCTTTGTCATGAGTGGAGTGCACAGAATTAGAGTGTCTGCCGCATATGCCTGCTCGTTTCTTTTTTGAATGAGTGATTTTATTGTGGTCAAAGACAATGTAATTATGTGTACCCATTTACAGTACACATCCACATACATACAGGACATATATACACACTCGAAGCCAAAGATTCAACCGAAAAGATGTAGGTGAAAGCCACAGCTAATTACAGCTACCCTAATTACATTTAGTCTACTGTGTAATAGGGTGGAACTAAAAATACTCATCTTTTACGCGCACATTTGTTTGTATGAGTGAATGAAAGAACTATTTGAGTTTTTCATGTTAGACATGGTTTAATTTATGCAGTATAGCAATTGTTTTTGACATTTTCGTTTTTACATGGTTTATGTTTGGTTTCTAAAAAAAAGTTTATTATTCCAAGAAGTGTATTTTCCTACCTTCTCTCTAAAATTACTTTATCATTTATTTAACTTTACTTTAATTTGTCTTTTACTGAATATAATATACATCCAGGTTTTATTTTAATGTTTTTCTGTGTTTTTTTTCCAGAGCAATACAGAATAGTGTCATCAGCAAATTACAGTTCAACAGATCAAAAACTTTACAAATATAAGTTACAGTACTGAACCTTGTGGCACCCCACATGTAACCTTCAGCCAATCAGAGTTCTAATTTGATTTAATGCACATACTGATATGTAGTTTCAAGGTAGCTTTCTAACCATGTGTATGCCGGTCCTCTAAAGCCATATTTCTCCAGTTGAGTCAACAATATGCTATGATCTACTATGTCTACTGTTCATTATAAGGGATTGTAATAGATGGACCTCCATTTAGGAACAGAAAACCCTGGCCAATGATATGCTTGAAAAAGGAGCGCTCCCATTGGTCAAAACAGGCTTGTCATATGTGGTTCCAGGAAGTTTAACAGCTGCCAGTAAAGAGTATTTTCTTAGAATAGCTAAAAAAAAAAAAAAAACAGCTCAAAAAGAAAAGCATCAACAGAGAAAGTAATGTTTAACAAGTAGGAGATAATTGCGTGCTGACTCTGAAGTCACAGCTTAGCTAACGCTAAACTCTACACTTCAGTTTGGTGTAATGTGTTTTGTGGAGAAAAAAACTGCTCACTACTGTTAAAATCGTCATCTGTATAGTATTCACTACTTATCAAGCTCCTCAAACTCTAGATTTCTGTGAGGGAAGGGAAAATATTTATCTGCATCAATGAAGTACATGCAAAGACACCTCCTCCACTGTTGTACCACCAGCAATGTACTAGTTTAGAAGGATGGTGTTAAATCCTGATGATTTTGGTTGGATTGGAACGGGACACTTAGCAGTGAGATGCAGTTGCAGCCATCCTGGAATACTCAGATTTAATTCAGCCTTAGCTAACCGCGCTGGCATATGCCTGTGTCAGTGGTTTGAGTCGGTTACAGGCACCGCTCAAGACAACCCCAGTGGGTGTGAACAAGAACACCAGGCATTGCTGTCTGCCTTGTCCCACATAGTTAATGTGATGGGAATGTGATCAATCAAGATACCATATGATCAAGTGTGAGAGCCCAAGCTGTGCCCAGCAGGTTGCAGACCTCTCTGCAGCACAAAGACAGCTGAGCTGGCGGGACACAATACAACATTGTGGCCCAAAGTGCCTTTAATATGAACACAGTTTGGTCGTCAAGTGGCTCTCTTTTGTGTCTACTGTCGTTTTGTTGAGGTCAGTGTAAGGACTGGCACTGGTGGCTGAACACACTTGAGTCCTTGTGCCCAGATCTCACCGTGGCCCTGGACCTTGAAGTGGGCTTGAAGTGGACTGGACCATGTCCACGTTAGGGGTTCCTCTTGAATAGACTTTGTGGCCTTCCTGTCTGGCACTGAGAAGTCTTGTATTCTGTCATGCGTATGGTGCTTGTCATGGACATATTCACTGCCAAGTGAGCAGGGACCTATCACGGTGAGATTGGAGACCTTAAGCCTTCACCTCCTCCTTTGAGTCAATTGTGATCAGGCTCAGGCTCTTTGTTCCACCACCTCAGGGGTCAGGGGTATCTTTGCTCATGTTGGGTCCAGGCACTGTGCTGTTTCTAGCAGTTTCCATATTGGTCAGACATTTGTAGGTTTTGGAGCTCGAGTTTCTGTCCAGTGCAGTGCAACATTCCAACAAATGCCATGCACAATTTTATAACGGCACCTGCTATTCAGCACCCACTATTGTAGATCTTAGTAGATCAGGCCCAAGCAGTCTTGCATTGCTATTTCCAGTACATTCAAAATTTATGGGTACAAAATGCATATACAGTTTCCTGTTGTCTACATGAATCTTCTGAAAAGCTCCATTCTCAGACTGTTCCTACTCTAATCTACAGTATACTTTCTTCCAAACAACAGTGGGTCAGCAAGTCGGCATCAATGCTGATGCATAGTGACATGGAAACTTGTACAGATATGTGGTGGAAGGGGTGGTGTTGAAAAGGCCCACAGTCTCTGAAGTCTCATGAAAACACACCTTATATTTTAACTTCACTTCAGTTTTTATGGGAAAACAGTGAATCACATTGAATCTGAGATGAAGCTCCCTGATACAATAAGTGCCTCACATTGTCCAAACCAAGGAGACATCTTTATTTATGATCTTCCACATGATGAGAGTTCACACTGACCTTTGGCCCTGGGGGTCCCACATCTCCACTGTTCCCTGTTGGTCCTGGTTCTCCCTGCATGTACACAAAACGAGTGGAAGAGTGGAGAACATCAGCCAAAGACAACACTATTAGATCAATGAAAGCAGTGCTATGGGATGACTGCTGTTGCAGGAGTACACCTCTCTCACACACACTCCACAAGACTCAAACAACTCCTCTTTGTGCTTCGTACAAAGGGATTATTCACTGGACACAAGTTACTCTGGCTTATGATATTTGACATTACACTGATGACTTTAATGGGGCAGATTTCAATGTAAGTAAATATAGCACAGTTCCAATGTTCCATTGTCATGTCCAATATAGAGTTTGAGTTGTTGAAAGGGACTTTACCGTTGGTCCAGCTTCTCCTGGTAGTCCTGTCTCCCCTCTCTCACCAGGAAGACCCTAGAGCAAAGAGAACTCTTCACACACATTTTTCTTTTACAATGTTTAAAGCTTTCATGGCATCAAATAAACAGTTGATGTCCAAATATAATTTCAGTGAGATTCACTGAGTTCAAGTAATGCACATTAAAGAGAGCGTGATTGTGAGTTCAGAAGTTACGTTTAATTTGGCTGTAGGAAATCAGAATAATAGTTGTAATAATGCTGCAGAAAGCACTGCAGTACCTGGAGAGGGCCACCTTTCATTGGAAAATAATGCACTGTAAAAAGCGCTTTTCACAATATGTTACATAGATTTTTTTTAATGTGCTGTCACGGACTGTACAGACCACTGTTTCTTCTGAGTGGGAGTTCTCCAGTGTCCACGCAGACAGTATTCTACTACAACACACTCTCTATAAAAGTACCACATACAGCGTTGGTTCAAATGTTACTTTTAAAATAAGAAGGAATAAAACCCAAACATAAAGCAGATATAAGGTTAATGAGTGTGACTGGGTCACCTTTGGTCCGATGGGCCCTGGCTCTCCAGGCAAACCTGGGTCCCCTTGGTCCCCCTGGCAACAAACATGATCAGCCTCATGTTGACATGTTGAGTGTAATAACCACAGCTAAATGTACTAAGGACATACCTGGACACCTTTAGAACCAGGCTCTCCTTGTAATCCGACGGTGCCAGGTTCACCCTGTCCAGTTCAGAACAAAAAGAGATGAGTATTATTTGAGCTGGTGGATCAAACCCAGTCTCTCCACAATGACTGTTTCTGATTTATTATTTCCAACTCCTGTGTATCAGAGGATTTTATCATCTTTAAACCTATTAAGGAGATTGAAAAGAGCAGTATTTCAAATGTAGAATTTTTAGAATTCCTCATAAATAGTCATTTTATAAATGTTCTTCTGAAAGCATCATGTTTAATGAAAAGTTGTATAGTGTGTGTACAATATAGAAGGCCTTGTTTTATTGTACAGTCTGGATGGAACCAAAAACCTTCATTGCCTCATGACAGTATTTTTGATACCCAGTCTATTACACATATTGTGAGTGAGGGATATGTTAACACTGTTCTCTGACTATTTACTTTTGTACTTAGTTCAATGTCCTGTGCTGTAATTAGCCATTTTTCCACGTTACTAGGTTGGAAGTGCAATGGACCCTGTTTTACTTCTGTTTATGTTGTAGTGTGGACCAAACAGTGTTCTGACCTTGTTTCCAGATAATCCAGGAGGACCGAAGTCACCTGGTTTTCCATCTTTGCCCTGTGGAAAAATATTGTACGTTCAAGACATGACATTTAAAGTGTTGTACTGAATCACTGAAATACAGAGAAGATGATTAAAGAGAGGACTTACAGGCTTGCCATCAGGTCCTGGTGGCCCCTCCCGGCCTTTTTCCCCTCGAAAACCCTGTCACGCACATAACTGACATTCACAAACCTCACAACAGCAACACCGTCTATGGTAATCACCCTACAGCCTCTTTTTGAAGCTACAACACACTGCTGTGAAACATTTGGAAAAGTAATGTGAACGCAGCTTCGACTTCAAAGATATTTTTAAAAGTTCCACTGAGCAAACATATGCACTATCACTGAGAGTGCAGGTTATTAGTAGTGAGGAAAAGGGAGGTTCAAAATATATGGATTGGCCAAATTGCCACATTTCCACATCAAATCCTTATTGGTTTGCCTTTCCCTGAAGCTGCTGTGGGTTATACTCACACAGGGCTGCACTGTACACTGAGGACAGTGTAAATATAGTAGCTACAAACGACATACATATGCTGTCACACATAACATTAGGTGGCACTAATCTGAGTGGGTGGATCAGTGTGTGTACCATGCGTCCTGGGGGCCCACGTGGCCCTTGTGGCCCCACCACACAGTTACAGTCCTCTGGCTCTACTGTGGCCGTTCGGTTCAAAGGACACTAGGTGAAGTAGAACAGGAGAAACATAAGGAAGACAGAAATGGTATGTGACATAGTGGCAGTGATGTTACTACTTAGGATGCACTCACACTCGCCCATCCAATCCAAGCACTAGAAACTATTTGACTAGATGCATTACCAAAGGGGTCTGAAGTGTCCCCAAAAATGTACCGTACTTTGGGGAATCCTCAGGGGTAGCGCTATGAATTTATTGTTCTCAAAGTGCAGAATTAACCAGCAACAGTTTAATGTTTCCTGCAGAAACTGTACCTTAAACCTCTCGATTTGTTCTCTTTTTATCTTAATTTTTAACAATGCAACCAAGCTTCAAAATGTCAGCTTTAAATACGTTTTATATCTCAAACAGAGACAGAACTTTTGTGGTGCTTCTATCAACTTTATTGTTTCTGTAGCACACGCTATTTGTGTGGACCCAGCAGAGTGTAAATGCATGTCTCTCCAAAGGGGTTGTCCAGGTACTCCAGTCTCACCCACCAACATCAAAACATGCTATAGTCTCCTGTTAGTGACATGATAAAGTGATAGTAATAAAATAAAAAATAAAAAAAAGAAGCTGCTCTAGTAAAACACATTTTTCCTCTCTGCATTGAAGTAAAGCCTGGGCTATGTCTAAAGCAGTGCCAGAGCAGGTCCAGATGAGCTGGGCTGAGTGTGAGTGCACCCATGCTGCCATTGTCTACCATATTTCCAAACTTGGACACTTACCCTTTCATCATCCTTTGAATGATCCAAAGAGAGAAGCAAAGGACAAAAGATTATTGAATGTACCCAGATATAGTCATAACGATTCAAAAAGCAGGTGACTTTACCACAGAGTAGATCTCACAGGCTGTTTCTCTCTCGCTCTGCTGAGGATCACAGTACAGACGCAGCTTTTGGAGATCCACCTCAACCAAAACAAGAGCAGATTTCCTTTAAACATTCTGATCAGAGTCAAAGCACAGTGAAGTCATCATCAAGTGAGTTAAACTTAAGGTTCTTATAGTATGTTTCTCTTTTATTACTGATTACAGGTATATCCACAGGCTGACTGGCTCCTCCAAAGGGAGCATTCATCCTTCATTCTGGCTCAAACTCAACATTTGGACTCGAACCACTACTCATTTGTGTGAATAGTCAGTTTCCCACTTAACACTTAACATAAAGCATGGGTACGTATTGTTAAAGCTATCCTCCATAACTTTTAGCCCAAAAATATATATTCTCAAAATCACGTTGATGGTTCTTAGACACAAAATTAGTAGATTCATGCCTATCTCACTGACATGGACAGAAACCTCCAAAAACGTTCCTGCCGCCAGGACTGTGACGTATGGTGAGAGATTACGTGAGTGAGGCGGATATAATAAAGAAAATAGGCCAATAAGCTGGACTAGAGTTGTATTTGTACAAAATACATTAAAATGACCCTACAGTTACAGAAGACATACTTCAAAATTTGCCATCTGAAACGTCTCTACTTATAAATGAAGATGGCGCAGATGCTGGAGTAGAGGGATATGCACACTTTGCTGGCTAATAGTTACACATGATGGCTTTAACCAAGCACATTATGATTTACTTGTATTTACTCGATTACTTCAAAAGAACTCCAGTTTTTATGTGGGAATGTCCCTTCATTTAAATATATTTTCTTGAAAGTGTTGCTTTTACTTTTGCAGTTTGTTGTGTTGCGTGTTTTTCATTTCAGTTTAAGGCCACAGACCACCTCATTCCCCGAAGGACGCCCACACACAGGTGATTACTAATCAGCCCGATAGCAGGGAAAAAGCCACGAGCGAGTTCAAAAACGGAGCAGCAAGGCACACAAGAGTGAAGACACATGCACGGACAACAGCAAGGCAGCGGGTATTACAACCCAAGGAGTGTGTCCCTCGAGTCAGTGAGCAGCAGTGTGGGACCATGCCGTGGTAAGGCACAAGAGGACACCAGTGAGACGGAAGACAACGCTTGGCTGTGGATGCTCTTAAAAGGTTAGGACTGTTGGATCTTTTTTAAAAGTACTTCATTTTAGCCCTTTTAACATAAATGGCTGCCTTGTCAGATTTTATAATAATGATTTTATATGTCTAGTTTTAGTTTTTTTTAACCTAGTTTTGCGACTTTTACATATTGTAATGAATTGTATTTTAACACCTCTTTCCAGGTTTTAATTCAGTGCTTACTCCTGTGTAAGGGTCCTAGGCCCTAAATTTTAAGCCACACATTTCTTAGAATTACTCCCACTCAGTCACATGTAAGGTATAAGGAATATGGCAAAGTAGACATCATATAAAACAGGATATTAGGTCTAATGGAACAACACTCTATTATTGATATTATCCCGTTATACATGGAGAGTCTTTGAAGCCCCATCAATTTAATTTACAGTTAAAAAACACCTAAAACAGTGACAGAATGGTTGATCCACACTGCCTTTTGTCAATATATGAACAACCAATTATTATTAATAAAAAATGACCAAATTAATATTTTATTTTGCTGACTTATAAAATAAATAAGATGAATGTTGTACCAGGCTGTATGTGCTAGCAACTTATTTTTTTATTTATTTCACTTTTTGCTGGTATAATTTGTGTTAGAATTGACAATAACTGTGAGAAGTTTTGCTCTCATTTGTTTCAGTAAATTAAAATCATACATCCTTACAATTAATATGAAGACAAAAACTCACATTTAAAGTACATTTAAGTTTGTCAGTAAAGATTTAAAACACAAAGAACAATAATGTCAAAAACACGTTTGGCTTCTTTTCTGGTTTGAAGTATTGCTGTATGACAATTGTGGAGGCTACCGGTGGAGGGACAGCTTCATTTTAAGTATCGTTATGCAACATGTGTTTAGAGTCTACTACAATGTGTTTATGCATCTTACATAAAGAAAACCTGTTAAGTGATGACATTTTCTGACACTGTGATGGACCACAGTTATTTTCTTGCATTACTTACCGGGACAGTAAGCTCTGTTCCTCTCTTCTTGGCAACCTGTGTCTGTCCATTGATGTAAATAGGCTCCACTGGTTCCAGCACCATTTCCTCCATTACCTGGTCGTCCAGGAAAGCGCTGACCTGCCGTGGCCTCACTAGGACTTTGAGCTGATGCCACTTTCCATCAAACAAGGCCTGACAGACAGATATATACACCATATTTTACAGTTCTTGTAATGTCCAGGGCTGGAGGTATAATAGTGAGTCCTGTCAGATTCACTTCTGCTCTGGCTCGCTCCTGTTGGCAGTTACATAAAACCTCATTTTACCAGTGTGGTTTAAAGGTTACATAAATAGTGAAGCAGGGAGGTATTAAACTGAGATGTGGCTCTTGTTTACATCACAATTTGCATTAAAGGAAAAACCTAAAACAGAGAAATACACAGAGTTTCTGTCAATAGGACTGAGCGGCAGCCATCTTCTCCAAGTGACAAATCACAGGTTTTTACCTTGTCTACATCAAGCCAAATAAAACATGAGCAAACAAAACCTCTAGATAATTACAGCCGCTGAAGCTCTAATGTGTCTCAGGCCAGAGCTGGTGGGGCATGTTCAGAGGCTTGTACTATTGACTCTCAGGACTGTTTCCACTGTGGTTTAAAGCAGGAAACATTTGCTTTCTCTGGCATGTGTCACACTGCATCCAGTGCATCAGCATTCAGAGTCAAGACGGGCTGAGGGTTAATTTACTGCTCCACGGGCTTTCTGCAGGAGCTTCTTTCACTGCCTACAATGGGCTGTATGGTCACAGCAGGAGGCGCTACAATCGTCCTAACTATCAAGACAGGTATTTGTTGTGAGAAGCTTTGATTGTTCGACTGTAAGAACTTGGATCACATTACACTGTTAAAGCCACAGCTAACACTTCTGTCAGAACTAATTAGTCACTCATTTTGCGAGGACTAAAATCTCATCATGTGACAGAGGTAGTCGGAGTTAAAGTGTCGTACAAAGATTTAAAACTCTGTTGGATAAAAATTAACTGATACATCTATGAAACACATGCTAAATCCAATGAGAGATGCGCTGTCTAAAGATATTCAGGTTGCAGTTTTTGATTTTATCACAATTCATATTGATTTTATATTATTGCCTATATTAGCTCCCGCAGAGGATGCCCTACTGTTACTGAATAAACAGCTATTTACTGACTGTTTGGATTATTTATTTGGAGTTAAGTTACTGGCAAAAGCCTGATCATTTTTACTCACTCTCCTGAACATTTGTTGATGCTTGTCGTGGCGTTACTTCTCTCTTACTCATCGTTCATTGCTGTTAAAGCTCAGTGAGGTTTAAGTAGAGGGGGGTCAAACTCTGAAAGGGGAATTATTAACTCTATTTAATGAAAAAAAAAAAGCATCTCAAATGATTTTAGTCAGAAGTTTCCCGATTAAGTAAAAAACGCACTCAACAGCTTTATGCACAAGTCTCTTTTCTTTAGATAAATGTAGAATAAACTCTTACCTGAAATCCCGTTTGAAAGCTCACTTTCTGCTCCCTGTCTGTCACACTCGTCGTAGTGAATATGATCGTCTTGTCTTTGCCGCTCAGTGTAACCGCTGCCTGGATCTCTTTGTTCTTTGAGAGCACCCTCCAAAGGTCAATGGTCAACTTGCTGGAACTGTTCTTCAGACGCAGAGTAGACACAAACACAAATGATGGAGGGAGCCCTTCAGGAAAAATGTCCCTGAAGAAAAGACAGTTGTCACCTAATGTTCCTTTGACAGTGTGTAGAGCAGAGTGGACAGACATGTGTGACAGACAGTGTTACCTGGTGTTTTCAGTGATGTCTGTGGCTGCAGTGAGGGAATAAGCCGACTCAGAGGCTAGTGATCCAGGGATGGTCTTAGCTTTGGTTGGAATGTTCATGCCCAACAAGAGCTCAAAACCTTTCTCATCCCGGGACGCCACAGGAATACGAGTCGGACACACTGACTCTGGAGAAATTTGCAATAAATAGAACAATATGAAACCATTTTGGAAATTATGGATGCTAAATAATCCTTTAAACAATGCACAAGTGCTGTTTTTCATTGTTGATATTGACCCACCAACCAAGTGTTCTACCAAATGCAAGGAAATAACAGATTTTTTACTCAAATGCTACAACAATTAATAGTAACACAGATTATCTGAACACAGATCATTTTCTCTGGCAACCTCTCAATTCATGTCCTCCTGGATCTTAGCGTTGATTTCGACACTCTTGATGATCAGCTCCTGCTCAACAGACTCCAGACCTGTTGGACTATCTGGTCCTGTCTTAAACTGGCTGTTCTCCTACTCATCAGAGACTTTGTTGCATCGGTTGGTCAATTTACCTCGAAGAAGATGCCTGTAAACTGTGGGGTTCCACAGGGCTCTATCCTGGGCCCACTTTTATTTAGTCTCTATATGCCTTCTCTTGGCCAAATCTTACAAAAATAGAAAATACAATGTCATAAGTAGGCTTATGATACTTAACTCTCTCTCTCTCTCTCTCTCTTGATGAGCTGTGGAAAAATGAACTATGCGCATGAAGGACAAATGAAATGAATGAATGAATGAAGGACCTGGATGAATCAAGACAAATCTAAAATTATCAGCAGTCCAAAATCAAAAAGACATCAAATTTCTACTCAACTCAGGTCTTTTAAGCAGATGCAGTAAATCTTAGTGTCATCCTATTTTCAGATCTCAGTTTTTATTGTCACATTTGCAGTGTAACCAGGTCAACATTATCCCATCTTTAAAACATCTTTAAAATCACAGCCTTTGCATCTCTGTTTGATGCTGAAAAATGAGTTCACAACTTTATCACAAGTAAACTGGACTACTGCAATTCTCTATTCTCTCTAAAAAAATCTAATAAATTTCTAGAACTCTTACAAACCTCAGCAGCATGTGTTCGAACCAGATCCAAGAAATTCTCACAAATTATAACTTATAACTACCTTAATCTCTACACTTTTGATTTGTTTTAAAATTCTGTCCAAAGTATCAAATGGCCATGCTCCTCATTACAGTAACACTTTGCATACACATTATTTAAGGTTACATCAAGCACCATTTTTTAACAGAACTTTAACCACTCTTTTGAACACAAGTTTATATGCTGTCATGTATTCTCTATTTCTTTGCTCCCGATTCTTTCTCCTGTCTGTCTCTGTGTACTACAAACCGATCTATTCCACACACATTTATGAGCTAACTTGGATTAGTTATGCCACACACTTTAAAAAACCACTGGCTTATACCATAGGAGCCACAAGAGCTCTCTGTTCTTCAGCAGCTGTACCTCATGTTCGGTCTAAAACAGGTTGCATTTGCACTTTGTTTGCTTGTATTTTTTGTTTTGACTTTTTTTTGCTTGCCTTGTGTTATAAAGTGTGCTCTATCACATTGTGTTGTGCAGAGAAGAGTACCTTCACACAGCCTCTGCTGCATGGAATCTCTTATCCGCTCGATGGTGGTATAGTCCTCTGCGTACAGGACATAGGTGGATGAGGGTTTGTTAGCAATTGTGACCAGTTCGGATGTGGTGATTTCAGAACCGACTCCCACTGCAAACACTGTAATGCCTTGAGCACGGGCTTCCATGCTGGCATCCACCTGGAACACAGGGTCTTTAATAAAAACCACATCCAACTTGGATTTGTAACTACATCCTCTCTCATACATACCACATCATCCTGAGACTTCCCATCAGTGACCACCACAGCAATGCGGTTCTTTACTTGGCTGGTTCTCTGAGATGAGGGGAATACATGATCCACAGCAAACTTAATGGCTCTGCCAGTCTGTAATAGAGAGCACTGCATTAGTGCTGCTGGAACACTTGTTGGTAGAAATGGTTATTGTTACACTTGATAATGAATATACCAGTACCACTAATAAGTCTAGATTTTTTTTTAAAAAGGGCAAGTTGGTGGTGTTTTGTTTAGATGTGGCTAATAAGACTAGCCCAGATTCTGGTGTTTTAATGGACCATTTAATTCACGACTGCGTAAACAGCATCAGTAGGCCCCTACCTACTCTGTGGAAAAAATCCTGTATAGTACCAGCACCAAAGGTAGGGCACCCAGTTGAACTAAATCATTATAGTCAGTAGCTCTCACATCTCATATTATGAAAACATTTGAAAGGCTGCTAATCAGAATATTAACATCACTGGTTAAACATGTTCTAGATCCCATCCAGTTTGTCAATAACTAACATAATGGTGTTGAGGATGCTATACTCTATCCACCTCATCGGGTCTACTCTCACCTGGTGGTTATGTTAGGGTCATGTTCTTTTTTATGAGAATATAGCACCATCAGACCAGCTATTCTTAGTGAAAAACTTAAGACTCATCCTTTATCACTTGGATTACTGAGCACCTGACAGGTGGACCACAGTATGTAAGGCTGGGGAATTGTGTCTCAGAGAGTCATCAGTAGCACAGGGGCTCCTCAAGGTACTGTTCTTGCTCCATTCCTCTTCCTCTTCAGATTTGAACTATCACTTATTGCCACATTCAGAAATACTCTGATGACACAGCCATAGTGTTTTTTTTTATCAAGGCTGGACTGGAAGAGTAATGCAGGAGCCTGGACTGGTCTATAAATACAGACATACTTTATCATTTCCCCTTTAGGATTCATAAAGTTATTTGAAACTGAATTGATTAAATTTGAATTTGTACATATTCAGTGTAAAAACTCTTTGATCTATGGTTTGTCAAGTCCATAGTGTGGATAGTGTGTATTCTTGCCTGTGTGTTTCCTCCGAGGTAGTCAATGTTACTGATAGCCTTGATAAGCTCCACCACTCCTTGGTGCTTCCCCAGAGAGATTTCCAGACGAGTAGTATCGCTGTACTGCACTACACCCACCTAAACACAACACACCAGCGGAAAGTCAGCTCAGATCCACAGCTCCTGCTCATGGTAGGAACACAGCATTACCTGTGTGTAGTGTGAGCTGATGTCAAACTGGCTGGTAATGTTGATGAGCCACAGCTTTGCTGTTTCAAAGTCCTCAGGGCCAACGCTCCAGGAGCCATCCACTATGTATACCAGATCATTAACTGCAGTGCTGCAGCCTGCATCATACAAAGAAATGCAAGTTATGGAAAAGTGGGTAAATATAACATTAAACTGTAAGGCAGATGGCAAAAGAGGACTTCTAAAGCATATTTAAAGCATTATTAACTGAACATATACAGTAAATACCACATACTGCAGAGAGCTTACAGTGCATTATTTTACTGTGAGGCTGCTGTTATTATTCTAGGGTTTAAAATCAAATGAAACTGTACCTTCCACCCTAGTGGAATACCAATAATATACTAAATCCCTCTATTGCATGAGAGATTATTAAAACATAATAAAACATATTTTGCATGTTTTTATTTCTTAAAATTGGTTGAATATCAAACATATTTGAAAAAAAAAAAAAAAATCTAAAAAAAACTTGAAAGGGGTGTCGTTGGTAAATTGTTGCCATATGGGAACATTATGCAAAAAGTTTTATATAAAAAAATAATTTTATTCAAAACACGACTAAACAAATCTATCTTATCCTTTGTGAAATAACTATAACCTAACTACTGTAGGGCTTTTATTGTGAAGGACAAGAGCAGATATGCATTATCTGTAGGGGGCTCTTGTGACTGCACTGTGAAGGAGATGAAGAGTGTGAGTAATGCATAAGGGAACAGTGACCTGAGACAAGTGCATTATGCTTTGGAAATGGCAACAGACTTGGGTAACCATAGTCACAGTTAGTCTTCAAAATAAGTCTGTGTGATAAAACAAACAATTTCTATCACAATCTAACTTTTCCCTCGATCCACATTCCAGACAAGGTCAATATAACTTTGATAGAAAGTTTCCGTCCATGTTTTGACTGACAGAATGTGAAAAGAGTTACGTTCTGCTCAAAAAATCATGCAACACAGTACCAGCCACATTAGATTTAGACAGCACCACAAGTAGCAGCAGCTGTCAGGCCACAGCGCAGTCACTCACACTCAGATCTCAAAGTAGGGCTTGGTCTGGAAGTGTTTGAGCTGTGTTGCTGCATCTTTAAACATGTTCTGTAGGTTACCATTGTCATTTAAACTTTGAAGAGCTGCGCTAATATTTAGCACACAGGATTAGCCAGTAAGCCCCCACCCCTTCCTACTAAATATTTGCTTAGATTTTCATTGTCTATAACACAAAGTTCTCTAGAAAGAACCACAACAGGGCTACGAATGCTTTGCTTGTACACATGCTCCATCTGTGCACTGTTGTATTGAATCCACTCTAAAGGTGGTGTAAAGTGGGTCCAAGTGTAGAGAGATGGTCCAGGTGTGTAGAGATGGTCCAGGTGTGGAATTTAAGCTCATTTTGAAGTTTTAAGGTGCATTCATCGATATTCAAAGGATATAGAGAGAGCGTGTTAAACTATTTTCAGATAATTGTAGCTTTTTGTAAAGAGCAGTCTCTTTTTGTTAGGCTAATAACTGTGGTCATCAGTAAAGCCTCTACCTTCACTTGTGCTGTCTGCAGTAGAACTTGGTTTATTTCAAATTTCTGCACATTCATGAGTGGTTTAGTCAAAAAAAATGGAAGAAAAAATGCAGTACGGTAACGGAACATCCCAGAATCTGTGTGCTGCACTGCTACTGCCCCCAGGTCACATCCACCGGGTTTGTATCTACTGTTGTCCTACCTGCGCGTACATTATCGTCCTCGTCCTCGGCAGCATCCACGTGGCTCAGAAGCAACACAGCACTCCACACTGACCACAGCAGCATTTCTCCAGATGGGCTCCCTGTCCAATCAGACCAAATCAAACAAAGCACACATACTTCAATCAAATTATCTGCTGCATTGAGTGGGGTTAGTGGTAAAGTACAGTATGTTGACATTATAATAGCATTTCTATTCAGTAATTCAATTGAGGAGAGAATATAAGCAAGGGTTGATGGAAGTCCCTGGAATTTCGTATCAGTTTGTAAACAGGTCGGCTGCAACAGGAAACTGTATGATTTATTTGGAATTCCAAATAAATACATTTGATGGATATTACAATGGTCTTGGAAATAGCTACCACTAAGACATTCTGAAAGAGGTGTAGCGTCTGAACACACAGTTAGGTCTAATAAGTACAGGTTATGTGACAACAGCAGGTTAGGATAATAATAAAATCATTTGAAAAGTACAAGTCAGTTATAACAGCAAGGGTTGTCCAGTTATTGATTACTATTCATTATTAAGTGACTCATTTATTTATTTATTTTATTTTATTTATTAAGAGACATATTTAACTCATTTTTAAATGTTGTCCCCCAAAATGCACACTGTAGGCCTGCAACACCCAAGACTAAAGCGAGTGTTAATAGTTGATTGAAGTGGTAGGTCTGCTCTTTTTATCTGTGTTAGTGTCTTGTTTACTAATTGAAATAATGTGAATCCAACAGGAAAAATTGAGGCAAAGCAAAGTGGTGGGGAATCTGCTCTTCCCACATTAACAGGCCTTGTCCAACAACAATGGCGACTGTGGGAATATACTGTAAGGGCACTGTATACGTACATTTAAAATCCCTGCAGTTTTGCAATACTGAATATATTTCAACCTGGAGAGACTCAAGAAACAATGAATGCATTAATAATGTTTGTTGTAGGAAAAACTTCTATCAGGCAGGACAGAGGTTGGATGGATATTCTGGGAGGTCTGCCCTTGGAGCCTAGACACATGGTTGTGGTGAAGGGATGAGGATGTTGTAATGTTTGTGTATCATCATTGTGCTGCAGAAATAACAAGGACTGTGTAATCCAGCATGTAACTTTTATTGACTGACTAACAGCCATAACTTTCCTCTCTTATCCCTTAACTTTACATTTACAGACCTTAACATGTTTACAATTTTTAACATGTTTTAGTGACTTTGGGTTTACAACAGTTTAATAACTGTGTAATTAAAGTTCTAAATGAAGTCTACCCGTCTGCACTGGTCACATCTTCCTCACTTTTCCCATAATGGCCAACAGGACACATTTAGTCATGTGACTTCCGGAGGTTTATACCAGTTAAGTTAATAGACTAAAGGTGTTGCATACTAGTCTATTGGTTTGTGTACATGTTGTAGGTTCAAAGTTAATGTAAAATGGAATTGATAAAGCATTTTCATGCCATGTACTGTTACTGAAGAAACTGTAACACAAAGCTGCTGTAATAGGTCTGTTTAGCAAAAAAAACCTTGCTAAAGTACAAACTAAACCCTGATAATAAAGGCAAGGCAGAAGAGTTTAATGTCTCACCCCTCTCAGACATCCACCAGGCGGAGGAGGATAACATCGAGTTAAAATATTGTTCTGTTTGACTGGAACTAGATGAAGTGAAAGGTGTTAATGTGTAGGAAGCTCCAGAGTTTAGAGCGAGCTGTATCTGTTTGTGCACAAAACATAAAGCACATTGGGTACTGATTGATAGGAGCTTATATTCGACACAAAACCTTTGTCAAACATGTTTCACAGTTCAGGAATTTTCACCAGCAAAGCAGTGTAGAGACAACCCTCACAGCATCCAGGTGCAATAGAACACCAGCCTGCCTTATGAGATGATTTAACTTATTTAAGTTAAAGTGAGATACTACTGAGACTATTTAACTTCATGTGGCACACAGATTATCTAGGCATGGGATGATAACTGGTTTCAAGGTATACCATGGTTTTAAGGTGCTATGACAATCACAATATTAAAACCACTAATACTGTGATATTCAATTAGTGTTATGAGATGATTGGAGTACAGCATAAAGCGCCAAAAACACATTTACAAAGTGACTTCTTTAACAGAACCCTTTGGCAATTAATGCTGCCAAAATAAGTCCATTCTGAAATCACAAATCAAATAAATAGACCAGTGACACCAGTGTAAAGAGAGTAAAGCCGTGTCTTGTGGAAATGCACGCAGTTATTTGGAAAGATTCTGTTTTATGTTTGACTCTTGATGTAATGACATTTGCCAATGCCCTTCTCACCTCGAATTAATACCATTTAAAGTTGTAACCACATATGATACCATCATATTGTGATATTGTGATATTTTGCCTCAAGGTTTTCATACCGTCAGAGTCTCTTACCGTCCTATGCCTACTTGGAAAAAGTCGAAACCCCCTTCTGATCCACAAAGCTTTAACATCACAGCTATGGAGCGGACGGTGTACTCTATATAAAAACTCCTAAAAAAAAGTTTGGAAACATTATTTCAGTCAATAAATCCCCCCACTTTATAACAACAATTGGTGTTGTATTTTATATCGATGGAGAGCCTGATTAGTAACCTTTACAACAAGGTTACAGCTTGTAAGGATCGTGCATTTGTGGAATGGGCAACACAGCTAAATGTGTGTAGTCATCTCCCCTCCCTCACAGTTTTGCGACAGTAGTAAAGATGGAATAACTTGCACAAAGAAATAAATTGAATGAATAATTTGATGTACTTAGCCTAATAAAAGCTGTTTTCATGAACTGCATGTGTGTGTATTATAGTATGTCATCATGAAATAGTCATAACATTTTTAATGCATGCTTTTAACGCATACACTCCTGACATGCATCGACTGGCTTCAAACAGCTGCTAATTGTTGCATTTCACAAATTTCTAATTGTTCAAGTTTATGAACTGACAGACAAGATTTACATTCCGGCCATTGTCTGAGAGCCACAGACAGACTGTAAAGCTGCTCTCTTGTATTCTAACACTATTTTATGAATACCACTCCTAAATTCCAGGATTAGATTAGCAGAATAATATCCTCACACCCAGTGGGAGTGCACATACAGTCACTTTCTGTTACAGCTAGTCTTTGTGGCACAGAGCTCACAGTAAAGCTTTTGCATAAATGGCACATGTTTAGTCAATCCAGCTGTCCATAAACTGGCCTATAAAAGCTGTCTGCTGCTGTAATGTTTACTTGGCACAGACAATAGTGCTTCAGAATGAGATTTGACTGCCTTGTGAAATCACCACATCTTTGTGATCATACAGTTCCAGTAAAAGTCAAAAGTTTTCATGTTGTGCCATGTAACATATGCTCTCAGGGTGGTTTCTCTATTGCTGTGTTCATTTTATAGAACAAACATGGTCAGAGTGCCCACAAAGCTGGGGTTGAGAAAAATTACTGGGCTGGATTAGGGAAGACAGAATTATTAGGCTTTGTAGGAGGACGGACAGATGAGTTTAAATATGACACAAGTACGTAACTAGACTGTGAAATAAAGTCTGAAAAATAAACATGTCCGACAGATGCACACTGATTTCTAATGACCACTATCAAAAATAAATCACTCTTAACATTTTATTAATGTCATTTAGTTGTGAAATAGTCCAGAGATAAGATTTACACGATCTGTGCAGCAGCATGCTGCATCGTCAATATCCTTCTACTAACAATGGACACAGGACATCATCATGGTATTCATCAAGCAACATTGATCTGCAGTGTGACATAAAAGAATGTGTTATCTGTTAATATTGCCATAGCTCCATCAGTCTGCCCCAGGGCAGCTGTGGCTACAGCGGTTGCTTACCACCACCACAGTGTGACTGTGGAGTGAATGAATAAAAATGAATAATGACCCTTTGAGTCCCTTGAAAAAGCACTATATAAATCAAATCCATATTTATGATTAAAAAATAACCTAGCTAAAGCTAAATAACCAAAAAAAAAGGTCTGTGTGTGGAGTGACATGAACACTCAATTTCAATTCTGACCCCAGTTGAGCTGCCCTTGGAGCTGAGAGGAGTCACACAAGAAAGACAGGCTGGAGACTTGAGGGTTGTCTTAGGCAGGAGAAGTTTATTCACCATCAAATATGAGACAGGACACTCAACATGGTGTAGTAGTACTGAACATGGTACGTTTCCATCATCAAGAATTATAAACCCTCGCATGTGCACATAACAGCATATCAAACGAATGGTGTTTACTCGATAGAGTCTAGACTTGGAGGCAAGTTATACATGTGCTGTTGGCCTTGATGCAGAGGTAAGGAGCTGACCTGAATGAACTGGTCCAGCAAAGGGAACATAAGATGTTAGTTTGACAACTTAACAGACAGGCCCTACTGAGGTAAAATAGACTGTACAGTTGTCCCTCACTATAACGCGGTTAACCTTTCACGGCCTCGCTGTTTCGCGGATTTTTTTAGTGCAATTTTGCATGCTTTTTTTTACAGCGTATGAACGCGCATTGTGTTCTGCGTCCTGATTGGCTAAGGGAGAACTCATGCATTGTGTTCTGCATCCTGATTGGCTAAGGGACTGTAGACCATTGTCAATCAATCTCCTCCGTGCTGTGTCTCCTGTACAGTACAGAATGCGTTCGACTTGCCAAACTTACATAAATGTTCAATCGCTAGCAGTGTGACTCTGAAGTGCTGTATGTTTGCAAGTTTTCTCCCCGACAAAACCCACAATGTCGACAAAACGTTCTGCACCGACAAAGGCACCTTTGATCGCACCCAAAAGACAGAGGAAGATGCTAAGGTTTGTACTTTGAGAGTGTTTAAACAAGAGAGAAATGTGAGAAAATGTTCATGTCTGTCTGAGAAAAGTGTATAAAGTGTGTGGTGAGGGGTTTTACCGCCTTAAAACATATATAATAATTGTAAAAAATAAAGCTGACTACTTCGCAGATTTCGCCTATTGCGGGTTATTTTTGGAACTTAAACCCCCGCGATAAACGAGGGACCACTGTACATTATAGTTTTTTCTTCTAGTTGGGGAAAATGGTTTAAACCCAAAAAGTAGATTGTAAAAGCAATTATTTCTGAGAAAAACAGATTTTATGATGCCATCTACTGTTTATTATAAGTGATAGTGATAGATGAGAACCTCTATTCAGGGTCAGAAAACGTAGGCCAATCACATGACACATTCATGCACATGAAAAAGGAACGGAAAGCTACTGGCCACTGGCTTGTCACGTCACATTCTAAGAAGTGTAATAGTTACCAGTAAAGTGTATTTGAATATGTCTTTAAACACAGCGTATAATGACATGTAACATAATGTCACACATAATGAACAAACTGTCCTGGACACATCTGTCCCAGTAGCAACTGGCACACCCAAAGTCTTTGAGTCACATACAAAAAAGTCTGATATTAAGAAAATATGAAGTCACAACTCTGGCTCTGGTAGGAGACTGTGGAGTGTGTTGGCTGCACACACAGCACAGAGCCAGCCCTTAACCAGGACCCTAATCTCATTGAGTATATTTGTAGCCTAAATAAAAACACATAGATTGTCAGTCTCTAGACTGCAGCCATTGCAAGTTAGTTGCTAGTTTTTGCAGCATAGATCCCTGCGCTTCCTCATCTGGTGGTGCGCAAATTTAGTCTTTTGCCGAACATGTCTGCAGCCTTTTCTAAACTGCACAAATTACAGATCTTTGCTCACATTTAAAACACATTTCCATGTTTCAGTTAAGTTCCACTGCTCCTCAGAGTGAGGCCACTGCCCTACACTCCTCATCTGGTCACTATCACATATGAGAGCTTTTAATGGTGTTAAACCTACAGCGTCTCTGTGGCCGCGTTCACACTGCAGCAAAACAGTGACTTAAACCTGTTCTTTTGTCAGATTATTTCAGCCAAATTGCATTTTTGAACTGAAATTTTGTAAAGAATGCAATAAACATGATTGCATTTTTGTTGAAATTCTGTTAGACACTACACTACACTCCCAACTGCAGCAGTGAAAGTTGCATGTATGGCGAAAAAATTGCGAAAATACAAATACTTTTTCTAACACCAGGCCCAGGTCAGCCGTGGTCAAAAGTTCTAAGAACCCCAACCAACCGCTGCTTAAAGAGAGAGAAAGCATGGATCTCCCATTGATTAAAACAGACATCCTTAGCTCTCTAAGAAGAGACCTTTCCACAATAGTAAAAGAAAAACTGAAGAATGCCTTAGCGGACAATTTTGAATCACTGAAAAGGGAAATAAAAAAATGTAAAAAACTGCTACTTAGCAAAAGCACCATCCATGCAGAAGTTGAGCATGTCAAAGCCATGGCCCCCTCATGGAGGAACACTACAACTGTTGTAACACATAGGAAGGCATGGACACCACTATCTGTGTTTAAACATGTCAATCAAGTTATTAAAGAAAATATCCATCCGGATCAGACTGGGTTCATAATGGAGAGATTTTATGTGGACAGTGTTCATAGACAGTTAAATATAATGAAGCATCCAAAAGTTAGAGAGGAGGAAGCAATAATATTGTCCAAAATGTGTTCAACCGTGTGTCTTGTGTTTTGTTAAACCACAGACAGACATCTATTTTTATGAAATGAGTGAGAGATAGATTAATATTTATTGACAATAAATATAATATTAGGCAACAAGCCAGCTGTCATAGATGGACTTTAGAGCATTTTTTTTCAGCATGGCTTGGGTCAGAAAGTAAGGTTAAATATAATGACGCATCCAAAAGTTAGGAGGAGACAATGATATTGTCCCTAGATGCCCAAAAGGCATTCGACCTTGCATCTTGGCAGTAATTAATTCACATACTAAAAAGATTTAAATTCGTCCCAAATTTTGTTAAGAATTATTGTTGACTGTTAATACAATTAGACATGTGTTTGTAGGCAACAAGCCAGTGGTCATAGATGGACATTAAAGCTTTTTTTTTTTTTTAGCACGATTCAGGTCAGAAAGCCAAAGTGGGCCCTAAACTCCTTATATTTAAAATGAATCATGAAGACCTTAAAAAAAATAAAATAAATAAATACAGCTTAAAAAAATCTAATGATATATTTTCTATCTCCTTGGTTGTTACAGTAATTGGTCTTTCTGAACATTTGCGTACATTTAGATCTGATTGCCTTTTGGCCCCTACTTTCGCACCAGGACTTGATCCTTCAAGGACCCTAGTGACAAGTCCAAAGTGCTTTATTGTAAGAACAATAACAGTATACACTCCGCGGTGAACTGAAACAGGACTGAATGTGTGAAGGTGACTTAAAAGTCTGAAGGCTGAGGGAAGGAAAGATTTCTTCAGTCTGGAAGTCCTGCATTTTACACTTTACATGGGGGGTAGAAGTGTGAACAGTCCATGGTGGGGGTTGGTGGTATCCTTAACAATGGCCCACGGTTGCAATCTTGCACTGTTTTTACAAAATCGTCTAAACAACACCAAAACAGAAGTGCTGGCCTGTAGCATAATCAAGAAGCTCTATAATGCCACACCAGTCTCCATTCGGAGCCAAAACTCTCCTTTCCCAGTTCACTCTAAAGCTCAGTGACGCCAGGTTGGTCTGGCTGCAGTGGGAGCAAACGTCTGTCTGGGTGGTGTAGGATGAGAGGGGGACACTTTTCTGGGGAGACAGAGCTGTATTGCTTCACCCTCTCATTTCTTCTCCTCACATCACTGTGGACTACAGGGCCTGCAGAGTGATCTGGTGGACCTCTATGTAGTGGCAACACTAGAGGATCCACAGAAGGTAGGAAGGAGAAACCCCTCCTTCAGCCAGCCTAGTTAACGCTGACCCTCCCTGGGTTCTGAGAAACCTTCTCTAGACACTCTGGGAAGGCTTGCAGGAGTTTTTTTGTAGAGGTTTTGGCTTCAGGCAGCCTCTTGCTTTTTAGCTGCCCTCTCACATAACTACTGCAGGTCTTGGCTAGTAGATGGGATGGTGAGCCACAAAGACATCCTGCATGACATGATGCCCACCTCAAACTCATCAGGTTTAAATACATGATGCACAGCTTCAAACTGGTCCCCCCACCAGGCCCACTTCAGGATTGTGTGTCCCTGGATGCCCTGCTCTGACTCCTCCTGAGATTGAGATTGATTACTCCGAGCAATGCACTAGCCGATGACAAACTAGACTGAGGCAGAAGCCTGCACAATCAAACCTTGAACCTGGTGTTTTCTGTAGAAGCCTTAACAAACTCTCAAGTATCAGAGTTATCAAATCGAGTAAACAAAGTATTCCCAGTGCCCCATAGGTGGCTAAAAACACAATAAAAACAAGAGCCTCCTCATGGCAGCCGTTCTCCTTTACAAAAAAGAAAACAAACACATGATGAATCTGTGAGAAATTGTTAATAAAAAACAAAAAGTCTGGCACACTGGTGCAGGATTCTGTTTGTTTTTCTGCAGTCTGTACTATCTTGAGTTGTTGAATCTATTTTTATCACCTAATTGCACAATAGTTCTTTCCCATTTTAGATATGAAGCAAAGCAAAGCAAATCTTAAAAGATAGTAGG